>JANTFA010002787.1:0-16579 GCA_026413405.1 Phytosciara flavipes | reverse complement strand
AGTCTTGGCTGTAAAGCTTCATGCTCGTTGAGCTCTATCGACCGCAAGGTTTCAAAATATTAGAAAAAATACAAAAAGTGATATCTCATGGATGGTCACTTTGACAGAAAAATTAACAATCGACAATGACTAACTCCATCTATCGGAACATTTGAATATCACCAGCTGTACAATGGGCCCAACGGTGGCATCCGTATGAATTTTTAACAAAAAAGAATGGAGAAACTTCAACTAGACCTCGAAAACAGCACTAATTTCACCATATCTATGGATCGGTATCGGACCACAGAAGGTTTGCCCTTACACAGGGATTCGAATTCAACGTGTTACAAGCGTAAGAGTAAATGAAATCATAAAACCCCCGTATTTCGTATGGGTCTAAAACTGTATATTGATTGAGGCACTGGGACCGTCTGATGGTACTGTTCTGATGACATTCAAAACGACTTTTAAGTTGAACAATCAACAACCCCTAAAGAATGTTCAAATGTGTCACCAAACATTATTTATACGAATAAAAAGTATTGAATTGTGTCAAGCAGAAGAATTTACTGTTTTATCTTTGCCGATTGTTGGATTTCACATTGAAAACAAAGTTGTGCGTCATATTTATTATGATTATTATCTCGAAAGAATATCAGGGTACCAGAAAAATTTCAAATAAACTTTTCCTAGATTCAACAAACTTGCAGAACATAAAGAATCTGTTCTATAGATAGTTTCCGCTATGTTAGATACAGTGAAACACAATTTTGAAACTAGCCCAATGAGGTGGTCATTTAGTAAAATTATGTCAAGGGGATCGTATCACGACAGACTCTGTCAGACCTAATAAACTAACAAAAAAAAACGAAAAAGACTTATCACGTTTGAAGTAACGACATGTATTTTAGATCTTTTTATAAGACTAAGACCCAGGTAGTTATCGCACAGATCGAAAAAATCGCAAATAAAATGGAATTGCCGCCCAGGGAGATACTGCCCAGAAATTACAACCCAACTTAGTTCATAAATTATGTCACGCTCGAACCGAAGATTCTCAGAAGTTTATCCCCCTGTCACAAAAATATTTGAAATCTAAAAGAAAATGATCACACTAAGAACCGGGGAATTAAGACTCAGCTATTTGCAGATATAGAAGCTAAGGAATCTGTAAAGGTAGCGATCGTAAAATCAGAATTACGAAGCATGTTGATCCTATAGCATTTCAGTTCGTTCAAAAATAATTCTTTTTCCATTTGCGACCTGATCCTGGCTTTGCTGACAATTTTGCTGATAGTCACATAGAGGTGGGCCTCGTGACGCACTTCTTGCTAATTTTAATTCAACATCAAGTAATTCTTCAACGCACTCCAAACAAAAGTGAGCATTGTCCACAGCTACAAAATGGAAAACCAGTTTGATATGGAGGAAAAAAGGAGCTCAACTTCGCTTGAGTCGAATCCGTCGAGTCTAAAATTAATTATTTTGTTTGCTGTTATTTGTGAGCGCCCATTTTCCATATAAACTCGAGTGGAGTTTAACATTTCTGCTGTTGTGTGAGAAATGCTCTCTTGCGCATGTTATCTGTGAGTCGGAAGCAACGCCTCCTGTTATCATTTCTCTGCAATTATCAATTCCGTAATTGGGTCCGTCGTTCTTGTGTTGGGGCCCTTAGTGTTTTCGGTGTATAGATCGAGTGATTTTTGCCAGATTTTTGTTTTATTTGAAGAGAATGGACAATACCAATCTAGGAAAAGATAGTCATAGTGTCATGTGCCAAGGCCTTCGAGGTTTTTTTTTGCGTAATTTCATCCAATTCACGCTGTAAATGCGCCAAAAATATTTGAATTTTCAACTCAGTTTTGGTAAATTTACCGCTGCCACCATTTAAAAACTGTGCGTCAAAACAAATATTCTTGCGTTTCTTTTTGAATCTAAAGCGCACTTACGGTGTGAATTTTCGTAAAGATATTGAAAACCGTGAAGCGGTAGACCTGTTTTAGCCTAAAACTTTTAGGTGACATAAGAAAAGTGCCGCCAATCGTGTTTTAGTGCTTTTGCGTTTAAACAGAGTAAGCTGTAACTAACTTTAACAGGGGCTGAGTATAAATGGGATGATTTAAAGATGAAATGTTGCAGAGCAGTCGTACGTGTCCCCCTTATGTTTTTCTTTGATGAAATCCACTTTATTTTTCGGGACTGTTGTGACGATTTTTTTCCATTGTCCGATTTTGTTTGACACACTTTCCAGTTTCAGCACTATATTATTTAGAGAATAGCACTCATGCTTGTGGAGTGTGTTGACTCCTTGCGAATCTTAATTCAACATCAAAGACCTGTATAATTCAAGTGATTTTTTATGTAATTTATTAGGAGAGATAAATTTAAGCCAAGACCAATAGTGTCTGTAAAATACATTGTAAACAACGATGAAAAAAAAGCTCACAAAGAAAAGCTACTTTTTTTTCGTTGTTATCTGAATTGATGTCTACTGCCATGATATTTATACAGTTTTTGTGACGATGAAGACAAACTTTTCTTTTCTCTGTATAAATTCTAATTGAACAATGACATTTTGCTAGCACACTCTGAGACAGGGTCATGAAAATGAGTCCATTTTGTTGTTGTTGCTGCTGTTGTCAATGATGATGTCGTTGCTTATGGGTGATTCGAGTACTTAGTGGGTGTGTAAAATCCACAGTGTATTCGTGTGTTAATGCGTTGATGGTTTGGTAAAAGCTGAAATGATTTGCATTTTTTGCCTTTTGTGAACCATCCGTTTCAAAAAGTTTTTTTTTCTGCTTGTGCCGAAAATATGACTTTAGAGATTGGTGCGTGTTTTATTTTTAACGTCAATGGATACTCTCTGGGTGATATTCTTCCGTTGATGATTGGCTCTGTGGCTGTGAAGATTTTCTTTGTTATTGCTGAAGTTTGTTCTGTTATCGATTACTTTTCGGTGATGGCTTTCTTTGTTTGTTTTGATGATTCTGTTGGTTGGGTAATTTTATTGTTTGGTATACAATTTGGATGTTGATTTCCGGTTGAATACACTTTCGTCCCTGAAGGCTCTGTGGCCGAGAGTGATATTTGATCGAACAAGGTATTTTTTCTCGTTGTGTTCAAAACGCTTTCAAATATTGACATTAAACCAGTTCGCTCAAAGAGAATCGATTTCAATGTAGAATATTTTGATCCACCGGCAATGCGTAATCATATACCAGCGGAGTAAATCAATACCATGAAAGTCAATGATATTTTATCAGTGCTTTCAATCAAATTGCCATTTTCATGAATAGAAACGGAAAGGAAAATTAACACTCATTGATGCGTATTGTGTAAATACAAGCGAAGCGGATGCTGCCTTTTAGGCAACGACAAACGTGATTAATATGCTTGTTTTCATGGAAACTTTTCGTTTATTCGTATACTACCCGCTGAGAGCGCACGTATTCAACTTGTTTGTCGTCACTTACTAGTTCAGTGAGAAATAGTAACTTATGCAGCCGAGCGATAAGTGCTTTTTTAGGCACTATAGATGTGTAGATTGTCACTCGAGGCAGCAGGACGAGTGGGACAAAACACATCGTGTGTCGAAATAGTCGTTAAATCGCTATCCCATGCGCAAAGTTGTCATTACATGCACATGCGCCTTCCGTGGAAAGTAGTCATTACATGCATGTTTCAACTACACGCAGAAAGTCTTCATTACATGTACATGTAACAACATTCCGCATGAGACAGCGGTGAAACTAAACTACGTTGGATGCTGGAAGTAATTCGGGACAATTCATGAGACTCGCGAACTCACTTATGTTTTAAGCGACTCGCTTTGAAAACTCATAAGATTGTCCCTAGTGTAGTGAATGACTTCCGGCGCATCCAACGTAATCTATTTTGGATGCTGCGAATGTAATCCATCACATAAAAACTCATGGAAAATAAATCGAAAGTATTCCACGTGTAATGAATCATTTTCGTAGCGGGGATATTGCTAAGGTAATGCTCAACTTTCGCATGGGGTAGGCAGTAAAATCATATATCATCGAGTTGCATACAACGCACAATAAGGGCGACGAAAGTTTTACTTTTCGGCACTAAGTTAGGAAAATTTCTATTTGTCGCTTTTATATTATGCGAGCAATGAATTGGAATGCTAACAATTTACACCAATTCTAATTTCAACGGAACTAAAAGAAGTCTAACGAACAAAACTTATTTGTTGGTGTCAATATAACGGCACATTTCTTTGCTCATCGGACAATACTCTAACCTAAATAGCCTCAATAACGCATACAATATAATGGGGGTTTGCGGTTTTTTTTGATGATGTAGAAATCGTCCATGTATCATGGGCCTAAGACTGGTAATTTACCCGCTATGATTTTAGTACTCAATTATGTTGATTTTGTGCACTTTTTATTGAGGCATTTCATGTAAAAGGCCTCAGTTACAGCTGAATTGAGAAAAAGTTGGTTTAAGCTGCCCAATAGCTAGAATCCTACGTTTGGCCACGTTATGTCAATTCGTAGAACATTGGCTCCGCCATTTTCGTACATCTTTCATGGGCGGCTGTCCGTTTTGCTATTTAAACCAACTTATAACAAAATCTGTGCGAGGGTATACTGTTGAACCAATGTTTGGTTAAAATAATGTTTTACGTCGCTTAAAAATAACTCGTCTTGACTACCCAATTCGTTACCGAATTGCCCAGTGAGCGAAAGAACAATGGATCAATTCCCATATGCGACACAAAATCTCGGTTCTTTCAATAGAATTTTACAAAAAAGAGTTCAGATCTACTCAAAACTTAATGGAATTGGCAGAGGCACTTAGTTCAGGTTGCGAAGAAATTGAGTTGAAATTTCTTGAAATATTATCGACCTCGTCATGGTCTAAAAACGGGACCTCTTAGGTATGAGTCCAATGCTCCACCGGCTGAGCTACATACATAGACCTCGCCCCTACTCACAACTCTGAATTCCAAGTGTAAACAAACAACAGGCCCAGAACTCTCAATCTTTCGAATATGCGGCAAAAACAGTTCGGTAAAGCTTCCTTTCGATAAATATATAATTCACAAAACTCATTTCCTCGAAAACCTAAAAGTTGTAACACTGTCGGTGTTTATTTCGTTCATATAAGGATTTGCTGGTTGTTGTTTGTTACCTTTTTTCAATTACTCCACGTGTCACGGTACATTTTTCGCATCGACTAAAGAAATCATTTTGCTTTTGTTTTATTGAAGAAGATAGAAGAAGAAAAAAAACTGAAGAATTATGCTCGAAAGCTCTTTGCAAATTGTTTTGCAGAGTGAATTCAAAACCGGGTTATAATTAACGCCGACATATTTCATTTCCATCCCATCCGCTGCTATTTAAACACAAAACATCTACGTAGTTAAACGTTTAAAACTCTTAACGGTTTTTTTCTCTGCCTCTGCCTCTTAAAAGAACAAAAGAGCTGTCTTATTGCGTTGGTTCGAGTTGATTTTTACTTGCAGACAGTTCGCTTTTTATATTATTTTAGTTTGCAAACGGGAGTGTAGTTCAAAGTATAGTTCATATTTGTGTGAAGCAAGTAGAATTCGTTCCACTTCCCAGTTTAGTCGAGAATTTCCGGAATGTTTTTACAGTTTTATATACCCCCGAAATGTACCCCGAATTGCTTTAGTAAATTTCGGAAATTTTTCGAACTATTTCACCGGTTCAACTGATGTGTATCTACTCTTTCTAATATTCCATTGTGATGTGTACGAGGATTTTATGTGAATAGTGCCCAAAACTTAAAAAAAAAACAAAAGGTGGACCCGTACGAGTAGAGGACGGTATATAGTTAGATGTCTATAGAACTGCTCTGCAATGTAATCTTTAAATTATTTTATTTAAGCTCATCCCTTGTTAAAATTGCTTACAGCAATTTCGAAAGCGCCGTCCGAAGTCTCATTTATAAATTGAACTCTATGAAAAAATCATCAAAGTCAGGTGACATTTACTAGAGATATAGACAAAAAAAACACTAAAATCCAAAATGGCGGCTGGTGGCCATCTTCTTGAGTGTCTATCACAAACAGTTTTACCGCTTTATGGCCATCACTATCTTTCCAAAAAAAAATTTACGAAAATCGGTTGAAATTTACTCAAGATATCGACCAAAAACTCTACCTTTACTGCACGGCCGAGTAGCTCGAACTAGGCCCACTCTATGGGTTCTAACTTCCGAGCCCAAGATTCAATTTTTCGTGGTTGTTGTAATCAATACCTTCCATTTGCACCATCTATGAACTTTATGCGAGCAATACTGGGGGTAATATATGTGAGATACCTCGACCAGATCTCGAAAAAAGCACTATTCTGACCATAACTTTGGCTCATCTTCGAACTTAGCCTGGCTTTACTCAAAATATCGTGATGACGGACAGACCGACGGATATTTTTTTAGATGCTGATTTGGCATGTAGGGGTGACCTCAGAAGGTTTGCCCTTACTCCGAGGTTCGAAATCGACTTGTTAAAACGTAAGAGTAAAGGCATGAGACCCTCGTACTTCGTACGGGTCTAATAAAACTTGTATTGATCTACTTAGTATATTGTTACCAAATATTACACTCTTGAAATACTTACATCAACTTTAATACCCGGCAACCAGAACAATTTCAATGCTGGGAACTCTCTGGGCGTAAATCGGAAGAACTCATGACCACCCTTGTACCATTTCACCGTATACACATTATCACTGTCGAGGTCGTGATCGCACACAATTGTAACGTTGCTTCCACTTGTCACTGCTTTCGGAACAGTTACGTTAACTCTCAGTCCCACAGCCATATCTGAAATAAACACAGAGAGAAAAGTAAAAAAAATTGAGAATTATTATCAAATGGCTCAAGGATTATTTTCCATGTTTTGCACCATATGGCTGTTGTAGTAAGTTCTTTTTTTCCCTATTCCTTCTTCTTCGTCTACTCTGCACTGAGTAGTAGCATCTCTAAGTGTGTATTATATCTGGGTGTAGTATTATGTGAAGTGATTTATCTGTGTCAAAATTATTTTATGACTTTGGGTGTATTATTTCGTCTTGTGTACTGGGGAGCTTAATAGAAATTATATATATGTTTTGTGACAAGGAAACAAGGACAATCTTGTCTCGTGAAATATATAGGAAAATGTAATATTTTCCATGCCAGCAGGTATAGCACTCCTATTCCACCATTATTCTTTATTCCAAACAGAAAAAAGGCCTAAAAACCATCGCGTTATTTAATGTGAATATTTCAAAATTATGTCTAACAATTGGCCCCGTAATGTGGACAAATTGTGACAGGAGATTTATGACGAACCAAACAATGAATAACCAAACTGAAATAATTGATAGACGAATTCCGGCGCTCTCTAATCCATCATTCGAAGAAATATTTATTTTATTACATTCAACGAACCGACTATGAGCCTTGAAAAGGTACTGAGAGAATTATTCAACTGTTTTTGTTCGGTGGTGCCTTGAAAAATGTCGACGCTTCAACAAACACTTGAATGAATGCAGAAGGGGACAGGTGACGTTAGCGAATTATAAGAAAATTGAAATTTCAACCATTAAATTTTGTTTCAAATAAGCTTTTCTAGTTTGAAGTTAGTTTGTTCATTCTCTTATAAGTCGCTAATGTCACATGTTCCATTTCTACATTTAAGTATTCCAAGTGTGTTGCTGGAAATGATTGAGAAAACAACCTTTTCGACGGATTTTTGCAATGATTTTGAAAATTTTCAATTTGCAATGACGAATTTAAAAAAACGCGCACTACTTTCATTTCCAACTTCTTTTGTCCACGATGTGGACTCCACACTTTTGACATTTCTCAAATTGTATGTTGTTGTGGACATTGTTTCGTTGACATTTCTTTCCACAGACTTACAGAGACTAGGAAGCTCAGAAAAACGTGAAGTTCAAAATTTTTTACTTTGTCATTTTCCGGGAGTTCATCTTGACAATTTCTTCATACTTCAGCTCACTCGGCACGATATGAGCATTCGATTTTTAATTTTTTGGTTGTTTATCATTAAAAACCGTTCAGAATCGTTGTCATCCAATGTCTTTGGCAGTTCATGTTAAATCAGAATTCAGTACTTACGGGCTTTCCATAAACGATGTCCACTTTTTTCAGTGCTGCCAGCAATCAGCATACTTGAATCATCAATAAATCGATTCATATGCATTTTGTGAAGTCAAATATGTGTTGAGACCACCCAAATAAGACCTCAAAAGGAGGTAAGACACTTCATAAAATGCATTATGAATCGAGTTATTGATGATATTACTATGCTGGCAGCACTGAAAAAAATGGATGTCGTTTATGGACAGTCCCTTATCCAATTTCGTCATCTTGATTTTGGTTCATTTCTGAGATTCGTCAATCACAATAATTCAAAGACAACTCAAAATAGACATCCAAAACATGAAATAATTCAAAATGCACGAACTTAAAATATAGACGAAAATCATAATCTCAAAATGAAATCACTGCGTTTGTCACTTTTCTTTCTCCTGTAATAGGCTTTGTAAATCTGTGGCATACAATGTCATTTTAACTGTCAGAATTCGTAAAAGTGCAGGATCTATTCAGAAACCAAAAACCACTTGGTAATTTAATCTTAAAACTCATTTACTCTTTAAGTTTTGAGTCGTCTGGATTTGCAGGCTTCGGAGTTGTGTGTCTGGATTTTACCCGGCCACCGTCTTGTTGCGCTACAGCGCTACCAGTGCGCTACAAAATTTCCTCAAATTCCATCTAAAAGTGGTCCGGTTTCAACAAAAAGGGGCTCATTTCAAAGGTCTCGTCAAGATCGGTGAGTTTTAGTATGAAATTTGTGGACACACTAAACACACTTAAAAGCAAGCAAACTTTTTTGACGTAATTTTGTAACTGACCACAATTATTTAACGAAATTTCAAAATCATTACAAAAATCAGTCGGAAATGTTGTTTCTTCAATCATTTCCCGCACCTCTCTGGCTTTTGAAATAAATATTCCCCCTATCAGATGTATATTTAAATCATGTTTATCTAACATTACTTCTACACTTCAGGGGGCAGTCCATAAAGGACGTCTTTGTTTTCATTTCATTTAGTCATTCATTCATTTATAGCGCAATAAAAATCCAACAATCATTGCGTAGGTCGGATTTGCAAATGAACAATTCGAAGGAGCTACTTGAGCGTTCTCCCCAGTTTTTCCATAGTCCCTCCAACTCCAACACATCAGTGTGACCGTTTTCCAGTACTCAAGGTCAAGGTTTCTACGCGACCACTTCATTTGGTCCTGCTCCATGTCATTTTGCTACATCGGAAATTTGAGTTTTTGGTTTGATATTCCGTCTCTCTGTCAGGATCTCAGAAAACCACCTCGCAATACAACAAACATAGTGAGAAATGTTAAAAATCTTAAACTCAAACTTCTGAACCGACAGTTTTTTCCAACACTAGTAATCCTTATTCCTTTCATTACATACACTCTATAATCATTCTCCATTCTTTTCGAGACACAAACTCCACTATAAGGAGGAATGCACAAGAAAACGTTGTGATTTTAACCAAATTGACCCTTTTTGCGTGACGCACGATGTCAAAAATGCCATAAAACGCCGTGACGTCATTTGTGCACAGCCCCAATGGTAAATTTCTTCAAAACCATTCGAGCATCATTCATTGTAAAAGACAGCTGTATTATATGGATAAAGGGAAGTATAATATGGAAAAAGTTTGATGCCAATGTTTTAAAAGATAAAGAGAAGCAGAGGACAAGGCAAGAAGAGACTCCGAAAACTGAAGAAGAAAAAACGGGTGTATTCCATGGATGACGTTTTAATGGACAGCTTAGCATCCATTTGACTGATTTTTTCAATCAGATTGATAATTGAGTACTTTTCAGAAGAAATTATTAGATTGAATAAGAATGTAACGTGCAACAGCATGATACACATAAAATGTCAGTTTGATATGTGTGGGATTTACGTAAATCATATACATGTCACGCGGAAAGTATACATGCAGCATGTATATCAATTGTATCATCATACGGGCCGCACGTTAAAATCGTAAAGGCTCTAATTATTTAGGAATAATAACGGCCCTACTCCCTCCACAAACGAACATAGGTGAATCGTTATTTTTCACTAACTTCGCTAAATCTCTTTGAGATCCGTTCATACCGAACTGCTTTTATAATGCTCAGTGGTAAGCTGTGCGACCAACCTAGTGACATCTAGTTTACTAGGAGCGAAATTAGTAGGAGTCCCAACAATGTCTTTTAACGGTAAGCCGTGAGACAGTTCTTCGCTCAACCATATTATTACTTGAACCGATTCAATCAGTTGTGTTTTGTATACACGTCTGACAATCGTTTTTTTTTCTGAAACGGTGGAGAAACGAACTCTCGGCACTGGCAATCTCGATCGTGTACTGGAAAGCAGACGAGTAAACCATTACGCTATTTAATTGTTAAGTATTTAGGAATAGTAGATTACGTATTGGTTTGGACAAGTGTGGTTTTTGCAGCCCCATTTGAGGGATGCAACCATACGATTCAAAATAACAATCTCCAAACCAGCAACCAGGTATGCTATTTTACTCGCGAACCACGTGGAGAAATGGAAATTACCGCAAATGTCATCCGGTAATGAATCATCTATCAGGGATGGAGCGAGTGAAACAGTACCGCACTGGCTCTAAAGGGCCCATCGGGTGCTCCATAGAACTAAATTGCAAAAGGCCCACAAATTAAATATTTTCAAACAAAAATCGAAAAGACCCATCGGGAATCACCCGAATCCATCATATGGCCAGTCCGGGCCTGGAATGAAATTTATTTCTTAAATCAATTTCGTACAATCGTACATGCTGGCTGTACAGAAATATGGTTTATCAGTGTAAATTTGGTATCAGTACCCTACTTAAACATACTCGTTCCGGACGGAGTAAATTAACTTCTGAAATCTGTTTATTTTTGGGTTCGAAGGCGTTTTCTTTTGAAAGTGAAAAAAAAATCCGCCAGAAATATTCTTTTCCCGAAAAAATATCCATTGTCTTTCAACCAGTCTTGCCAACATTAAATATTTACACAATAAACCTTCTTCTCATTAGCAACACAACGTTTTTCGCTGAAATTATGAAAATATTTCCTTTGTTTACATTGTTAACTCAATTTATGTGCTTTTCGCTGAGAAAAAAAAGCTTTTTTTTTCTTTAATTTACTTTAAAAGTGTTTCACCATCAAACCGGGCTTCTCTTTAATTTATTCGCCACATTTTTGCGTTTAAAAAGAACCAGTGACGTTAAAATGATTCATAGCCAACAAAAATATGCCACATGCTTGGTTACTCTGTGCCTCTTTAACAAAAAAAAATTTTTACAAATAAAATGGAAAAACAAAACCCAAGCTCTAATAGCTCGCACAATACAACAGCAATTTCCACTTACTATACCTAAAGCCTTTTTTCCGGCGGATCCAGAATAAAGCTAAATAGTTAAAGAATGAAATTAGTCCTGGCAAAAACGTTGAAGCTAATTGAATGTTAACTTGCCGGAAGTAAAAAGGAAATTATACAAAAGTTTTTTTTCTGCTAGCAAGTAACGAGATATTCGCAGACACCTTCGAATAGACGTGGCTTTTATTTAACATAAATGTTATGGATAATGTATGCAAGGCAAGCAAAAAATTAAACTTTTAGGAGCTTCTGGAAAAGGTTGTATCGTCAACTGAATGAACACCAATATATAGCGACGATAACTCGTAAAGCAAGCGATACGGTCGTAACAGGCCCATTTCATGTCTAGCAAAATAAATACAAATACTCTTTTCAAAAGAGAAGACACGACGTCGACGGTTAAATATGCAAATGACATGGTTTTTAGAGATATGTATGGCTCTGTGCTGCCGTAATGACTTGAAGTTGATCTGTCTAATTCTGGTCGAGACGAAAAAGGCTCATAAAAATAGTTGTTTGTTTATCGAAGAGAAAAAATAGAAAACTCCAACAAGAGCCAAGGTCGTAATTCGCTAGAGTTGGAGTTTCGTTTCTTCTTCCAAAATGTAAACACAACGTTTTTCTTATCCACGAGACGAACTCATCAACTTCTAACACTATTCTTCAAAACAAAAACCAAGTGACAGTTCGAGTGAGAGATTTACGGAGAAGAAAGTAGACATTTTCTCGCCTGAATTGTCATCAGACTATAACTCAACAAAACGCAATCTTTTGGAGTGGCGGAAAAATGTTATTGACTCCACACACATGAAAAAACTGTAGTTCTTTATTCGAGAGTCGCGACTTTTTTCTACTCGTCCTAGCTCCCAAACAAGTTCGTGAACCCCCATTTTTCAAACCTTTATTTTCATCTAGAGCCTGAACATGACACGTAGCTAAAATTTCTGGCAAATCTCAAGAAACGTTTATGAGTTAGTGCCGACCACTTTTCCATATGAATTAACTAACGTAGAAAAGTCCAGTTGACTTATTTTGCATTTTTCAGTACAAACTTTGAAAATCATTATTTTACTGTCAAATGATTTTCGACGTGCGATACTGCGTTGAACTCGTAAAGATGTCCAGATTACGTTAAAAATATTTGGAACATTCTGTACCGAAGGGAAGGGGGAAAGTCAAAAAGGTGTTCAAAATGTGTTCTGTAGGACTTGCGTCACGTTTGAACACTAATTACACTTTCTTTATTCGGGTGTCCATATTCACATAGCTTGCTTTCAAATTGTAAGGCCCTCGCCAATCACCACAAGATACAAATTTTGTTTTTTTTGTTTTTTTTTTGATGTTTTTCTCGCGTTATCAGAAATGTAATGCATCATTATCGTTCATATTAATGTGCTAAGTTGAAATATAGACTTCAATTGCAATACGAAAGCGGGTTTAATATGAAAATTTTGCTGCTTCTGATCTATTAAAAACAAGTTTTTGTCGGGATAATACTTTGTCAAAGTGTGTAAACTGTTCGGATAAACTAAAATTCTACGGGATTCGGATGTGTAGATTGTCGCCAAACAAAATCCTAGCCACGTCGAATCAATCAAACTTTTAGTTCATTCAGTTGTAAGGAATTGTTATTGTGTAATTAAAACTTGAGACTCAAGGACAGACTATTAGCCAACGATAAAAATAGACTCTTTCGAACAGCGTCATCAGTAAAAAATGAAAACAGTTCCATTTTGAAAAGTGAATCGGGATTTCCAGATTGGACCGCTATATGGCTGTTATTGCGTCATTTGTAGTACTGGTCGCTGTATTGATTAATGTTCTGGATTGCTCAACAGACAAATCCTTTCACTTGAAAAGTGAAGATCCAACAGGCGGCTATACCATAAACATCGACTTCAGAGAACCTACACTTCAAATAACACACAAAAATGGACTGGCCGTAATCGATTTGACAACCTTTCCCACCCAGAACATAAGTCAGAAACTACGCGACAATAATCTGAAATTACGTGGCATAATTATCGAGAATTGTACCCTTCCAGATGGTGACAGTTTCGGCGTTTTGTTCAAACATTTGGGCATTGAAAATGAAATGTTTTCATTTCAAGGCATCAATATTTCACAGCCACAATTTTCATTAGACGGCCGTTTTTCGAGTGGCTTTGAAAAAGTAGAAAAGCTGACGCTGTATAAGAGCAGCAGCATAAAATTGAATGAAAGTGTTTTTGAATCATTGACGGAGCTAACCGATCTAGATTTAATGGAAAATAACATTACTGAAGTGAACCAGAATGTGTTTAAAAATTTGAAGAAACTTAAGTTCTTGGCAATGAGCTACAACGAATTGAAATCACTGAATGAAGGGATGTTTGGCAATCAAAGGAAATTGAACTATCTGGATTTACAGGAAAACCGGCTAACAAATTTGTCGAAGGAAACGTTTCGAGGCCTGAGCTCTCTGAGTATTTTATTACTTCACGGGAATGCTGTCAGTTTGATGGACGATGTCTTTCATCATCTTCCTAGGCTGGGCCATATTTCGTTGGGTAGTGGCAACATGAAAGTGCCGTATGCAATACTTGCGAATCAAAGTCAGTTGAATTACGTAAGTTTAGAAAAAATAAACGTAGTCGAAGACTTGCAGTTTTCTGGGCTGAAGAAACTTGTGATAGAATCGAGTAAAGTGATGAATCTTTCCGGTTTATCGAACATAGAAAATTTGTTACTAAACGGTTGTGGACTGAGCTCATTGAATGTAGATTCGTTTAAAAACCTGAATAGTACGAAGCAGTTACAATTGTTATCCAACAATATGAGCATCCTAGTAGACGGGCTGTTTAACGGGCTCACAAAATTGGTTTCGCTACAGTTATCATACAACCAACTGACAAATATCTCAAGGTAAGTTAGAAAATCATTGTGTACATTGTGCCTTCCAATCGTTTTCACTGACAGTTAAATAAATCTAATCTCGGTGGTTAAAATGAAAATGTTTTCTTTTCTCTCCTATCAGACTGGTTTTTCGAGAACTGGAAAGCCTGATCGAAATTGACTTGTCCTACAATATTCTCACAACAATCCATCCGAATGCATTTGACAACACCAAGCAACTGACCACCATACGCCTGGAAAACAATCGGCTATCGTTCATAGATGAGAAAACACCATTCATGCAACTCTTCAACTTGGAAATTTTGGATTTATCCGACAACCATTTGACGAGAATGCCCGATTTGGTGAAATTGAATAAATTGAAGGACTTGAACCTGGCCAACAATAAAATTTCATCGGTAAAGTTTAGTGAAATACGACGGTACATTATAAGTCTCAATGCGATGAATGAGACACGGCACACATTTGGGGATAAGATGATCAACATACATCTAAATGGCAATCAGTTGAAATGTGAGTGCGGTATGTTCGATTTTTTGGAGGGTACGGATCAAGCACAATTAGCACCAGCATTTAGTCATAACTGTGATCATCTCATGCCTTGCTATCGCTGGTCTTACTCCAGTGACGGATGTCCTTCTGAATGCTCTTGTAAGCAAATATTGGATAATTCCTTTCGTCACACAATAATATCTTACAAAGGTAAAAAGTTAGCAAAACTGCCCAAAATCGAATTTATAAATTCCGAATCAATCAAATTGGACGTCAGCAATAACCACCTACTGGAACTACCATCGATAGATTTAAACTTAAATGTAACTTTCATTCAGGCGTCGTTTAACCAAATTTCTGTGATTGTAATAGAAGCATTACCGTCAAGCCTTCGAGGTCTGGATTTGTCTCATAATCAATTTCGAACAATTGCTCCGGACGTTCTACTTCACGAGAACTATCTCAAAAATTTGGAAGTTTTTTTCCTAAAAAATAATCCACTGGAATGCTATTGCTCGTCCGAAGCCACGAAACAATTGATCAAATTTATCGATGAAAAAGGTTCTATGACAGATCTGCAAAACGCCAAATGTAACGAACATTACGCATTGTCAATGGAAGCGCTAGATACTATCTGTGCAAATGAAGTAATTTTGAATAGAAATGAAATGATTGTGATCAGTCTTACCAGTCTCACTATCGTGATAATAATATTTGTTGCCATGCTTTTATTGTTCATCAAACACCACAAACTTATCGAAATGTGGTTTTACGCTCACGGCTGGTTTCTCTGGTGGGTCGACGAAGAGTATGTGGACAGGGAAAAGTTGTACGATGTTTTCATTTCCTATGAACACACCAACCGAATGCTGGCCTATCGCATTACGTACGCGTTAGAGAAATGTAACATCTTCAAGGTCTGTTTACACGAAAGGGATTTTCCTGGCGGCGGAAGAATCGAGGAATCGGTAAGACTCTACCCTTTCCTGCACTACTGCCCACAATTTCGAAATAGTAAAATTGAATATTCTCCATGTCCAGGTCAACAACGCAGTGAACAAATCTCGTCGAACGTTGGTCATATTATCCGAGGATTACCTGAAATCCGTATGGTGCGAACACGAATTTCACTTGGCGTGGAGCCGATGCGTGGCCGAGAAACGAAAACTGATAATTGCTGTGAAAGATGGCAATCTGGGAAATGTTACAGACAAAACCATTCGGTCATACATTGAAACGCATACGTATATTGAATCAAGCGGCGAATGGTTTTTTGAAAGGCTAATTTTCCGTTTGCCGCACAAGAGGTCAATCAAGAATATTTTTCCGATTAGGGAATGGGACCTCATTCCATTAGATGTAAACGAATCTAATTTGTAAATGTTAATCGTCAAAAAAAAACTTAGCTAGCTCAGCAGAACACCTCTTTTTTATTTGGGTTCAGTAATCTCACTCGTCAAATAAACAACTTGGAACCTCGTAAGTACAATGCTTTACGTGCTTCTGTTATTTAAATGACCTCAAAAACTGCAGAAGCACGCAAATGAAAACTACTGCGAATGTCATCGGGTAGTAATGAAGCATTTCCGCGAATAGCTGCGAGCAGGGGCAGATTAACCTACGGGAGAATCGGTACCGTGCCCATGACGCTGGGAAAACTTGGCGCTGGATCTAGGTTTTGAATTTGTCTGATGAGAAAATATTTATTACTTCCAAATTTGCAAAAAAAAC
>JANTFA010002676.1:0-16579 GCA_026413405.1 Phytosciara flavipes | reverse complement strand
CTCGCATAAAAAGGAAATTCGGAACATCTTTATGCGGAAAATATTACAAGAAAAGAGCTGAATGGGTTATTTAAGATACGGGCAGAAGAGGAGCGAGCGATGTTTTCAACTTTTGAGTACATTTCTTTTACTCACCGTGAATAGTTTTCCAGTTCCACTTCTACCCAACCTGAATTTATGGATGGATGAGTTGATTTTGGTTTTTTGCTTTACGATTTTCAGGTCGAATTATTTTATTGTGGAAATACAACAGCAGCGCTCCTAATCCCAACACTTGCATCATTCTGGTTAAATTAAAATTATACAAGCGAAATGAAGCAAGTCACGTACTTACTTTACTTTATCGGAGCTACAGTCACGTATGAGCCCTGCCCTGATCTAGAATCTGGTTTCGACGTCATTCGCTACACTTTGACAAATCCTTATTCCCAGCTCCCAAATACCTGATTCGGCGTCTCACGGTGTGCTTGAATCCATTTTAATTGAAAATTCTTGCATATGAGATTTCTCTTCTGATTTTGGTTCTTGGATACCCTACGAAATATTTGCAAAAAGAATTAGCAAGGCGTATCGGGCGAATTTCGAAAAAAGTGGGAATCAGTGATTCAAGGTCCCATTTTGGCTCTTTTTTACGTCTGTTGGCTTTCAAAGCAGGTGATATGACACTTAACATCACAGAAGTGTACCATATGAACCTTGAAAATGATCAAAGGTACTAACGTTTAGTGATCAGAGCACAATGCGACACGAAATTTCACAACTTTCAACCAAATTTTGAAAATATTCGACCAGAGTTCAATTTATAGCAGAGTTTCCGTGCGCAAGAGCATAGTAAGACCAACCTATTGATCCATATAACTGTAGTTTCTCAATGTGAATATTTTTATGAAGTCTTTGAGGTGTGAGAAAGTGACCTAAGACGAGAGTTTTGAACTTTTTGTTGCTGAAGAGTCCATTTCAGTCAATCCAGTTTCGCCGAGATCCTCAAAACCTGTTGATTTGGTACCCTGAGTTGTCAATATTAACTGACAATTTCAACAAAAATTATATTTAGACATCACTGAAATGAGGGTAATGAGGGTAAAAGGAAGAGTGGGGCTAAGCAAGTGTGACTAATAAATCGAGATAATTCCATATAAATGACAAAATTGGCAGCTTTCGGCGATGTCAACTCGCAGTAAGTTAGGAAAACCAAGTTAATTTCTTGAAGATTTGGAGAATATTTTCTTGTCATATATTCTGCTAGGCAATTTGAAGATATCCACACATTATATCTCTAATATCTCTAATAATCGATTATGGAAAGCCCAAGTTTCGTTCAGGTTAAATTTAGTTCAAATTGGTCAGGCAGAAGCAGAGTTATAGGTCATCACTTTGAAGGCTCGTAACCAATACGCCCCTTTATAGTGAGAACGACGAAATATTCGCTATTTGTTATTAATAGTGTCTCCGAACTCAGTTCCTTCTTCTTCTTCTCTTCTTCTTTCTCAGCCTACGAACGGTGTTACGCATCAAACGTTATCAGACGAGTATCGAAAAATCGTCGATCAGTATTCGGCCACGTAATCGTACATTTCCATTAATAAGTGGCAATAGAACTAAAATTTGACAATTAGACATTTATTTGGGCCATATTTCCGCTATAAATAATGCAAATGATCCCATTTATGGTAGAAACTAAACGCAAAAACATTTCGTTTAGACTTAATTTGCATGAATTACCGTATCACCACAGAATCGCCGCAATTTAACAGCTCTGAAAATAGTTCTTTATGCAACCAGTTGAGGAATTGGGTCAACGTATCACCGAGTTACGTGCAACGTTTTTGTCGAAAGTGTCGAAGAAAGTTTCACTTTTTGTCATTGAGTTGAGGAAAGGTATAATTCTCATTAGATACATTTACTGAATCTTATATTGGTGACTGTTTCTGGGTTGAGTCAATTTCTCATAGTTTTCTCATGCTTAAATTTACCTACTGAATTTATTGCATTTAGAAGTGATTATAAAAACTAGAAAGTTCTTCCCTAGCGAAATGCTAGATTTAGTTTGACCTGACCAACTCTATCTGTAGCACCGAAGTTTATGGTCACGTCAGTCATATACACCAGAATTATTTGAATATTAATCGAGTTTGCTTTCATTTTTTTTGTTTAAAAAAGATCCTCAACTTTGATGCTAGATAGAGCATTGATATTGCTCATCCATTTTCATATTTTAATGAAAACCGATGGCAAAATTTATTCCTTCTCGAACCAGTGTATTTGACTAAACGAACACTTCAATACAAATATGTTTCTCCGTATCGTATGATATTTAAAAATGAGACCATGGAGTTTCTCTAAGTTATAAAAAGGTTGTCGCTATGCGCTTAGTGGCAGTTTGTGACATCTTTTGAATTAAACTAATTGTGTGAAATGTTGTCAACCACTTGGTTGTTGTTGTTCTTCAATTTATTTTTTATCATTCACTGTGGTAGAAGTGACAATTTAATTGTGAAAACGAAAAGCGGTAAGGTGCGTGGTGTTTTTCAGAAAACACTGGTAGATTTTATTGCGTACAGGGGAATTCCCTATGCAAAACCACCGATTGGCAATTTGAGATTCAAGGTATTGTGTCATTCAATTTTTTATTGTTCAATATGACTGATTTTATATAATGCACATGGGGATCAAGGGTTACATGCAGAGTTAGGACGTATTTTTGGAATACTTATTTTGAGGGTAGTAGAAAATGTTACGTAAGATGGTGGACGGTTAGGACATTGGGGCATTTTTTGAGAAGTTGGAAGTTAGAATGAAGAAGAATAAATTGAAATAATCGTATTGGCGAAATTATTAGTCAAGAGATCTGGCACACTCAAAAGGTGGGTCCTAGTTAAAACGGCACCCTCAGAAGGATGTTTATCGCTATACGGGTGAAAACATAGCTGTTCAAATTATTAACATCACACAACGTACAGCGCTCACACTGACCAGAGCCTTGAGTGAAAATAAGGAAATTATTCACACAAACAGTTTTGCTCTTTCCTCCTATGGGTCACGTTAAGTGATTGTTAAATGAAAATGTTTTCCCTCATTAGACTAATAGCCCCGCGCTGTGGGTGAGTTCTATTGTTGCATTTTGTCCGTTGCCAAATCGTTACGTAAAAAACCGTGGCGCTACCTTTTCCATCTTTCAACGATGAATAAAAATGATTCAAATTTTGGGCACTCTTACGGCGTCAATTGACCCAGTAGATGAGGTAAATTTGACTTTTGGGAATAAATGGAACAATTAATGATTTTTAAATCCTATAAAAACCTTAAATGGACTTGACGTTGGTTTCATCAAACAATCAAAATTCCACAATCAAAAAGTGAAAAACTCATCTTATGGAAGAAATAAAGTGCGTCACCCCTCGAGAGAGGCACACCTTTCGCTAAATGCTTGACGTTGCGCTCAACTTTCTCAAAATTTCTCTCTCCAACATTCTATGTAGATATAAAAATCGCAACAAGCCGTAAGTCCATCAGCGTTCAACAGTTTTTGTCAATTTTTTCGTTTCTGCTGAGATCAGGGTGAACGTTTACACTTCTGACGAATAACATACATGAAAAGAAACATCATCACATCAACTAATTATTATTCTGTCTAAAACTTGAATTTCACCACCGCGCATCTAATTATTATGTTAGGTGGCAACTGAACAAATATGACTAACGAGTAGTGTGAACGTACATTCAAGGTAACACGTTCGTCAATTACAATATTAACACCTGGCACCTTTTTATAGCCGAAATTTGCGAAAATAGCACTTACTGCAAAGTATTCACTAGCATCGACACAAAAAAAAAGAAACTCAGCCATAAAGTGCGTAAGCTTTTTACAGGTCGGAGAAGAAGTCTGACTTTTAGCTGACAAAAGATGCAAAAAAAATTCAAAATAAATGGTCGTTAGGTTTGGAGTACATGTTAGACAATTCTTCGAGGACTGATTTGAACTATAAATTCTATGAAGCGTAAAATACGATCAAATACGCTTAGGAGACTTAGAAATGCCCTGAATTCTACATGCTGCAGAACTATTAGACTTATTTTGTAACGAATATTAGGTAGGTAGGTATAGGACCCACTCTTTTAGACCAAATCCTTGACATCACCGGTCTAAAAAGCTCATATTTTAACAAATAATGACTCTTATTATCAGGCTCCATATCCAATTGCACCATGGAAAGGCATCCTTGAAGCGAACAATTATGGAGATTCTTGTCTAGTCGTCAATCAATCGCAATTGTTTCCGTCCACGCGCAAGAAAAGTGAAAATTGCCTCTTCTTGAATGTATTTAAGCCAGGTGGGCTATATGAAAACGACAAACGACCTATTCTGATGAATCATTAATTTCCAATAGTATTGCCACCCTGCAAGTCCAAAACATTGCTGCCCGTTTTGTTTTTCATTCATGGTGGTGGATTCACCGAAGGAGATGGCACGGATACATGGTATGGACCAGATTTTTTTATGAAAGACGAAGTGATTCTGGTAACGATTAATTATCGTTTGGGGCCATGGGGCTTCGCCAATTTTAAACAAAAGGAATACACCGGTAATATGGGATTGAAAGATCAACAAATGGCTTTGAAATGGACCCACAGGAACATCAAACGTTTCGGCGGTGATCCGGAACAAATCACCGTCTTCGGTGAAAGTGCCGGTAAAACTCAACAAATTTTTTGTTGTTCGTCACCACTAAACCGAACTGTTCTTTAATCACTTGCAAATAGGCGGACTTTCAACACATTTGCACCTCCTCTCAAAAGAATCAAGAAAATATATAAATCGCGCAATTCCAATGAGCGGTACAGCATTCCCAACTTGGGGGCACAGTCAACCAAACGATCATATTGAACTATTCAAGGAAATATTAGGATTGAGCCCTAACGCAACCGGAAAAGATGTACTGCAATCTGTGTTAAATGCATCCGTCGAATTGCTTTTGGAAAAGTCACCGGCTATCTATATGAACGGTTTAAGCTTAGTTATGATTCCTTTTTCGACAGTTGTTGAAGGTTAGTAATTAGCAACAGTTTATTGATAAAACTACTGCAATTCCGGTCAATGTGTCAAAAACAGGGGAGAGTTTCTGCCATATTTGTGTTTCACCCTTTCAAAGTTCAAATACCGAGGCATACAATGAAACTTGCGTTTCATTTAATTTTCTCCTTGTTCCTCGCTTTATTTTTGCCTGCGATTAGTGTTTGCAAAAAAAAATCCTGATTTTTTAGTCATTTTGACTTTTGGGGTCAGCGTTCAAAAATGTAATTTAATTCACGGCCGGTAGGGATGTCTCTCGAAAGAACTTCTCTCGACACATTGCTTTCATCGTGGTAGTAGACTTTAGCAAACCATTCATTTCTCTCGTTGTTGACTTAGTCGGCGATGGTTTCTTTTATGTTTAACGTGCTTTGTCTATGTTCACTCTTGATGTGATCCAACTTCGTGACACAGCACATTTCAATCTCTCCGGTTGCCAGATCTCTGGCAAACTTTCCGAACATAGTGCAGCATTCGGAACCATGTGTGAGCGCAGGTCGTACTACCGCCGCCCTTGAGTTTTGCTGGCATACGCCGTATGTCGCACAATACTCCTAAATTTCTTCGCCATTTAAACCAGCTCACACTGATCCTATGATTCACGCCTTCGTCACAATTTCCCATCTTGTTGATTACCGAGCCAAGATACTTGATCGAAGCTGGTTCATTTCGGCATTACGTTCACGTTGGTCATGATGTCTGGCGATGGGGCCTGTGGGTCACTAAATGGCAGAAACATGTACTCGATCTCTGATTCACTGACTTTCAACCCATGATCTTCGACGATATTCTTCCTATCGTCAAACACTTCTTGGAGCTTTGCTGCTCGTTAGTTTGCTAGGCCAGCGTCGTCAGCGAATAGTACGCTTATCAGGAGTTCTTGCACCAACTCGCATGTAAGAAAGTTAATGAAAACTTGATCGCTCTATAATTTGTGCATTTCCTTGAGTTGTGCTTATATAACGGTAGCAGAGAGTATTCGCGGAATAATTGAGACATTGGACTACCATTTTTGATTTTGTTGAACAACATACTGAGGAAAAGAATTCCGATTGCTCCGACTGATTTCCACAGCCTCGTTTAATTTCCTTTTTCATTTTTATGCAAAGATCCGAAAAAAGCTGTGAATCCATTCTTAACCCAACGTCCACAAGAAATCTATAAATCAATCAAAGAAACTGTTCCGGCATTGTTTGGTATGACAAGCGCAGTGAGTATTTAAAGAATTTATTTGATTCAGCTGATCCATTTGATTTTCCTTTCAATTCTGCAGGAAGCGTTATTGCTTTTCAATCCAAGTGATCGATACTCTTGGCTTCCAGCAATGAAAAATTGTTCCAATGTTGGACTACCTTTTAACGGATTGACCTTATCTCCAGAGTCACCTGTAAGTTTTCGTAGTTTACACTCGTTTTATCCAGCCGTGAAAATGTTTTGTGTGGTTTCAGGAGTACCGTGCGGCAGCCAAGAAAGTTTGCAATTATTATTTTGGCAATCGAACTCTTAATGAAACACAAGAGAATTTAGATATTTACGTGAAATTGGTAACGGACTTGAATTTTGCTTATCCCGTGCATCAGGCAATTAAACTCCATTCACCGCTGGCGGAAACCCACTGTTATGAGTGAGTAATTGCAGACATTGCGAAAATAGTTTTTTTAGGGTGACTTGTGACTTGAGTTACTTTGGACTTAAGTTGAATTGTTTGTGGATAGCAAGTCGAGTACTTGATCTTATACAATCTTCCCATCGATATTCGGGTCTAGCGAGGTGGCTGCTAGTTATTCACAAATTTTGCATATCCAACGGCGATAAGGAATTCCCAAATAGATAAATGTATTCAAAAAAAAATTAAAATTTTCAGAGATAACGTAACCTTGAACTTGAATGCAATCAAAATTACGAGAGGCATAACTGATTGGTTTGGCATGTCACACATGGAGGACTTACTGTATATGTTCAAGTAAGTTGTTCCACTGGTTTTTCATTATGATGAAAGAGTTTTACTTGAATAAAATCAATTTATCAGCGCGACATCGTTTACTAAACAATATGCCGACGTCTTCGCGAATCCAAACGATCCAATTAATCAGAAAACGATAGCCGCATTTGAATTTTCACGGAAAGCGTTCACCGACTATGCGAAAACGGGGTATAAATGAATGAATTCGAATTTACTCGGCTTCCAATTTACTCGTTCATTAAACGAAATTTCATTTTTCAGTCGCATCAATAACTTACGTTCAGCACATGCTGGTGGATGCGACAATTGCGTTGCAATTACCAATGATGGTGTGAAGCCAATGTCTGGCCTTCGAACTGAAACTATGGAGTTTTGGGATAGGATTTATGGAACCGTTAAACAGCACATTGTCGAACCGTTCTGAGGTGTTAGTGAAATATTCTTTCTGAATTGTTTGTCAATTTTATTGAAAATTAAAAGTTTTCTCTTTGATTCTATTGAATTCGTTTTTTTTAAACCGATTGAGTAGAAGAAAAAAACGTTGGAAGTGTGAACTACTGCCGGACGCTTTGACATCTTTTAGCAACTTCGGGAGACTCGTCCTTTTACCAACGTATTGTGATAAAAGTGAGTGCCGTGTACGATCTTGAGACTTCGGTCAACCGCCCCGCCACTACTGGACCTTCATTGGGCCTATATACCAGTTTCGTTATGACATGAAGCTGACTACGATCACATTTCTGCTTGGAGTTGCTTAGAATCTGCGCATGAACGTAATAGATTCCAACCAAGAAAATTTACCAAAAATTATTCTCAACAAACAATTTCACGAATAGGAATTTCAGGCTCAGTTCCATCTACAGATGGAATCATTCTGAAGAAAGACTACGGAAGATGAACATTGTCGCCTATGTCACCTTTCTGCATTTCAATTTCAATATGTTTCGAAAATTGAAAATTAGGAATAGTCACTACTAAGTCTAGTGTTTGCAAGATGTACTCGCACGAAGTCGTCGACTTTAAAATTAAAATTAAAACCAGAGAGGGCAGAGAAGATAGGAAAAACGCGGACATGAGATGGACGCAATGTCAAAATTTCGATTTCAATGTAAAACAGTAAAAGGGTGAAAAATCCGAATAATTCGATAAACTGAAAGCTGATAAACTTTTCTTCGCTGACGTGAATCCAGCTGTTTATTCAACACATTAGAACATTTAACATTTTCATTGAAATTTTAAAAAAAGATTCTGCACTTTCAGCATGTAATTCTGAATAATTTTGCGAAACTAATTACCTCTCGCAAAATCCACGGCCTATGTCTAGATAGTCGACGCATATGTTACAACAATGATCATCGACGTCACCTCCGCATTCACTGCCTTCTGCCAAACAAGCTTCAACTGGAATGATAAAAATATAATTTTTGACGGTTTTGTGGAAATTTTTAATTTTTCTAACCAGAGTTGAAAATGCTTATAAACATAGCGGCAATGATGAATAGGGCCAAAATTAGCTTCATTTCGATCTGTTGAATGAAAATATTTGAATAAAATTGTTGCACAAATAATGTTATTCGAAACTAGCGGTTCAGTTTGTTTTCTTGGTAAAAGTGTCTTTACTGCGTGTTATCAAGAAAGTCGAGAACTTAGCTACGATGGGTCCTAATGTTGCGGAGAGATTTTTCTTTAATTAAAAAAGTAATTTAGAACTTGATGAAAAGGTATTCATTTCAATATAGAAATAGGTACGTTGGTTGGAGTGACAAAAATTGCAAGGATGAATTGGCAGGCCCCAACCGTTGGGGCCCAACGCAATTCTTCGAAAATATATTTTTAGTTTTTAAATTTATTTTTTTGTACCAAAGTTTTCATTAGATAGATAGATTATGAGAGATGATGGTGAATCGCACACAGTAGAAATTATTCATTGAAAACTCTAAAACTTTCAATCGATGGGAGTTTTTAAGTTTTCTGCGACTTCGTAGTAAAACACAAGCAAAATTGAATTGCGCCGCAAACGAAAAGGCTGCATAAATTCTGGTCATTTCACCACCGCATCCACTCAGTTAGATTTCATTATGCTTGAAGGACACCTCGAACTTAAGAGCTTCATGGCAATCGCTGTTCTGTGCTCTTTGTTTCGAAACTGTTATCTTCCGGATAGTAACACTGAGGTTGTTATATTTTCTAAAGATTTCAATTGAAACGCGGAAGCCGAAGTTTCTGAAGATACATTCACTTAAAATTGCATTTCATCTTGAGCGGGAAATTCGCGGCTTAAAAAAAGTTATTGTCGAAAATAACTCACCGCTTTCTCTCATCTTTCTGTGATGGAATCGTAGTTATACAAATACAAAAATGTAAACTTCCCGTCTCAGTGTGGTGAGGCATTCAAAGGAAACTAACTTTTTAGTACTAAAACTGGATAGTGGCGTGAGCAACATTTTGTTAAAAGTAATCAACCATCAACAATATCGAACCTGTGTGATTTCTGTTCCGTTTATAGACTTAATTTGAATCCTCTAAAGAAGCTGACAAGTTAACATTGAATCTAAAAATTTTTGTATTTCTTACTCTTGCAAACACAATGATAAGAATTGTAATATGTGCGAGCGAAGCGAGCAAATAATTTTTTATTAAAATTTGAAAGTCTGAAGATTTCAAGCGTTCATATCTTGTTTACTATGTGTCGAATATTCGTTTTCTTCAAAAGTTCCAGGGGGCAAGGGAATTGCTTGGGGTACCAATGGCACAGAGTCTACAGAGTGTACTCGCCTTTAGTGTGTAGAATTACATTTCATAGCTACCAATTTTTATCTAAATTGTATGCAAATGCAACTTCGATGCTATTACCGAACTCTCCGCTCCCTCTCCCACTCCCTCTCTGGAACTCTTCATTACCAATAGCATCGAATTTGCATGCCATTAACATATGAATGTGTAACTGTGGAATGTAGTTAGTCGGGAAAGTAAATTTTTTATAGTTTATTTCGATAAATTACGTAATTATAAGATATGAATTGTTCAACGGCAAATAGAAAAAACTAATTTTTAAAATGGAATTGAACGTACGCAAAACTCACATCCAACTCGAACAACGATCGACTACATTTTAACATGGCTCCGATTCCTGTTTGTTATTGTTTATCTGA
Organism: Phytosciara flavipes; assembly: GCA_026413405.1. Taxonomy (NCBI): domain Eukaryota; kingdom Metazoa; phylum Arthropoda; class Insecta; order Diptera; family Sciaridae; genus Phytosciara; species Phytosciara flavipes. The sequence goes on along the minus strand of JANTFA010002676.1, from coordinate 6,393 downwards.
GTTAGTATTTGAATATGTGTTCTAAACTGTTCTAAAAAAAACTGACAGAATTATTCTATTTTGCATAAAGAATGCAATTTCATTATAAAAATATTTTCATTTTCACTAATTCTACACATATTTCAAAAATCTTTTAGCTAGTAGACTGATTGCTAGAAATGTGCGAAATTGCCCGAAAGTTTTTATCCAGCCCGACCCGGCTCGTGAAAGATATACGTTTTGAAGCATACAATTTTGATTTTAGAACGAATTTCTTCGAAAAAAGTCGTTCGAGTCGGGCTCTAAAAACGAATTTCAGACCGTGCTGTGGGCCGGGTGGGCCTCGGCCCGCACATCTCTACTGCATGCTAGTTTTCATCAATCTTTTTTCACTAACTGTGCCCAGCTTGAAACGTAACGTAAAAAATTTACCAACGGCAGTTTACCTTTAATGTTTCCTTGTTTCTTAGCGACTTTTAGCTAAAACGTTGCACTAATTCGATTGATTGTGAATTGCAAACAAAACCAAAACGTCACTTCCCGAAAGACTTTAAGACGAAAAAAGCAGCACTAATGCTTACAAAAATTCTACTTCTTGCTTTTCAATCGGAAAAATTGAATCCATTTTCCACCTGCCTCGTCATTTTATTAGTACCCCTTTTGTACTTACAAACGTATGAGGTTCTCATTTATCAACCTCGAAAGAACATGGAGAACATCACAGTGAATGACCGATAAGATTTCAAATTTTTTTATACCATGACCAAATAATTGCTTTGATTTTCGTCACTTTCATGCGCACAATGCGTCACCCAAAGCGATATCAGTTCTTTTCGAAGTAATGCTCAAGGACTTGCATCACATTTCCCCTTCAAGCGTTTATTACCGATAGAAGACACCTTTAATTTGATGTATCACACGCCTATCTGCTATTCAAATTGGCCGAGTACCTCGAGGTATGTAAAAATCAGCTTTTCCCAATTTATCACATGAAAATTATGAAATGGAAAAATACGATGCTAGACCAAATGGTTTGTAATTGAAAACTCTAAGACTTTGCCTTTCAAACCAAAGCTGTGGAGTTTATATTGTTGAAGAGTTTTTAAGGATATAAAATTTGACCACTAAATGGCCAAAATCTCGAAACTTTTCATACAAACTTGTTCTGCCGATATGATTTGTCCATTTCCTTCAACATATAAAAAGTATTTCGAAAATTTTTGTAGTATTGACTTGCGTCACGGCGCTTACACTAACGTGTAGCACCATGATAGATTAATTATACAAACCGCATGAAAATTTACATGTCGTACTTTGTTGCTCTATTTGTCACAGCCAATAGCAAGTTACGATACTAGTTACTTTGATAATTCACAATTTTATACTCGCTAAATTATAAATTCAAAAGACTTCAACGATTACTCCGTATCGTATGATTCTAAAATGTGTTCTTGGATTTGCTTTAAGTTATAAAAGGCTGTCATTATGCGGCAAGTGGCAGTTGATGACATCTTTTGAATTGAAGTAGTTGTATGAAATGTTATCAACCACCTGGTTATTGCTGTTCTTCAATTTATTCTTTATCATTCACTGTGACAATTGTGATCATTTAACTGTAAAGACGGAAAGCGGTAGGTTGCGTGGTGTGTTGCTAAAAACACTGGTGAAAAGGAGAGATTATATTGCGTACAGGGGAATTCCCTATGCAGAACCACCCGTTGGCGGGTTGAGATTCAAGGTATTGCGTCATTTTTCACACTCAAATTATAACATTTTTAATTTGATTACACCCTCTGATATTATAACACTCATCTTTCGGGATTTAACACTTTTGAACCGAGCCTCTCGGCTAAGCCACATCACCGGTCTATAAAACTCAGACTTTAACAAGCGACTGCTTATCATCAGGTAGAAAAAAACGTTCGAGGTGAGAACTACACCCTTTGACAGCTTCAGGCAACTTAATCCCCTTACTAACTAAGGTATTCGAAAACGCATTGTCATAAATGTGGGCTAACTGATATCGCTTCGGGTGGTGCATCCTGCCAAAGCAATACATGCATGTGTATTACCAAACGCACTCCAGGACGAGTAGTAATTAGAGTACTTAAAGTGGACAGTGTACCATACAAATTTTCACATAACTTTCGGAAAATTTTTTCATATAAATTAGTCAATGATGTTTAATTAAACATCATTGAAATTAGTTAATCTATTTTGCAGCTGACTACCACACTTTTGCTTGGAGTTGCGTTGATTATGCCCATGAGCATAATAGATTTCAACTAAGAAACAAAAATACTTCTCAACAAAAAATTTCACGAAAAAGAATTTCGGGCTCAGTTGCATCTCCAGATAAAGGCATTCTGAAGTAAGACTACGGGTCTGTTATCTGCAAACATTAGCCTTAGTCTCATAAATATATTTTTCTCAATGAACATTGTCACCCATACCACCTTTCTGCATTTCAATATGTTTCAACAATTAAAAGTTGGCACTACTAAGTCTAGTGTTCGCAAGATTTAACCGCACGAAGTCATGCAAAATATCGAAATTTGTCTAAAATTCATCGGACCTCAGGTGGAAGAACTCTGACAATTTCGCCGATAAAACCGTTCGTTTTTTTATGAACGGTCAGAAAGGCAATTTTAACACACTGTGATGAGTACGTATCAGCGTAACTAAACTCTTTTCGTCGAATGGAATTTCTGATACGCCGATTCTAGTTCCGTACCTGATTCGATAATCCAGTTGCTGAACAAGTTAGGTGAAGCAAATACGGTTAATTTAAAATCTGCATGAAGAAATGTAAAGTCGAAAATTGATTGAGAATTAGCAAGGGCCAAAGCACATAGCATAGTTCTTAGTATGAAATAGTGTAGAAATCGCAGAATCTCACCGTTACTCGCTAATTTAATGACCTGCGAGACTTTTACGGTTGCTCGTTATCGCATGATTTTAAAACTTGAACATGCTCAAAGTAGTAAGTAGCGATCACTATGCGCCAAGCGGCAGTTCGTGACGGCATTTGAATTGAACTAGTTGTATAGAATGTTCTCAACCATTTGGTTATTGTGGTTCTGGAATTTATTCTCCATCATTCACTGTGACAAATTAACTGTAAAAACGGATAGCGGTCGGGTGCGTGGTGTGCTCTTAAGAACACTGGGGAACAAGGAAGACTTTATTGCGTACAGTGGAATTCCATATGCAGAACCACCCGTTGGCAATTTGAGATTCAAGGTATTGTGTCTCTTAATGTTGAAATTTGACGATACTTTTCGGTTTAAATATGGTCTTGGGAACATTCAGGGAACTTAGTCGAACCCTCGACTAAGTCACAGGTCCCCGTCTTTAAAACAAATGACTGCTTATCATCAGGTTCCACAACCAATTACACCATGGAAAGGCATCCTTGAAGCGAATAAGTATGGAGATTCTTGTCTGGTCGTCTATCAATCGAAATTGTTTCCGTCTATGAACAATCAGAGTGAAGATTGCCTCTTCTTGAATGTATTTACGCCAAGTGGGTTTTTATAAAAATGACAAGTGAACTATTCTGATGAATATTCCAATATTTCCATCAGCATTAACGCCCAACGAGTATCTGCCAGTCTTGTTTTACATTCATGGTGGTGCGTTCACCGAAGGCGATGGCACGGATACATGGTTTGGTCCGGATTTTTTTATGAAAGACAAAGTGATTCTGGTAACAATCAATTATCGTTTGGGACCATGGGGCTTTGCTAGTTTCGACATAGATCAATACACTGGCAATATGGGATTGAAGGATCAACAAATGGCGCTGGAGTGGACCCACCGGAACATTAAACATTTCGGCGGTGATCCGAAACAGATTACCGTCTTTGGTGAAAGTGCCGGTATACAACTTTTTTTTGCAGAGAGGTGATATTGCGTCTTCACTCCGTTTTTTCTGCCAACAGGTGGACTTTCAACACATTTGCACACCCTCTCAGATAAATCAAAGCAATTCATAAATCGCGCAATTGCAATGAGCGGTACAACATTTACAAACTGGGGTCACTATGCGCCAAACACTCACATTGAACTGTTCAAGCAAATATTTGGATTAAACGCTAACGCAAGCGGAAAACAAGTATTGGAATTTGTGTTAAATGCACCCGTCGAATTACTATTGGAAAAGTCGCCAGCTCTCTATATGAACGATTTAAGCTTAGTGGTGATTCCTTTTTCGACAGTGGTTGAAGGTTAGTAAAAGTTCATTGATACAGCAGTTGAATTCCTTTTTAAATGTGTTTGCACTAGCCAAGAGTTGAGAGACCTCTTCTGGAATAGGTCATACCTCGCTACATGCACATGTAACATCAATGAGATTGAGACGAAGGTTTCATAGAATGAAAACGAGACCGGGATCCTAATTGGTCTTTTAATTCGACGATACCTTCAATTTGACATATTGGTCATTGATGCTGTACACTCTACACTCATCTCATTTAATTTTCTGTTTCATTTTTATGCAAAGATGCGAAAAAAGCTGTGGATCCATTCTTAACCCGACGCCCACAAGAAATTTACGAATCAATCAATGCAAGTGTTCCGACAATGTTCGGTATGACAAGCGCAGTGAGTGTTTACTAAATCTTCTTTCGATTCAGTCGATCCATTGATTTGACAATAAATTCTTCAGGAAGAGATTATAACTTTCAATCCGTCTGATCCCTACTCTTGGCTTGAACCATTAAAAAATCGTTCCAATATCGGACTACCATTTAACGGACTGACCTTATCTCCAGGGTCGTCAGTAAGTTTTTGTAGTTTATTCTCGTTTAAGCAATGTCGGAAATTTTGTTTGTTTTAAAAGGTGTACCGTAAGGCAGTTAAGAAAATTTACAAATTTTATTTTGGCGATCGGAAACTTGAGGCAAACTTTGAGAATTTGGAGAGTTACTTGCAAATGACAACGGACATTAATTTCGGCTTTGCCGTACATCAAGCAATGAAATTCCATTCAGCGCGAGCCGAAACTCACTGTTATGAGTGAGTATTTGCAGCCTTTTCGAAAGAAATTTTTTGGGTGACTTGAGTCACTTCGGACGTACATCTCTTGTGTTAGATTGGTCGATAAAATAAGTCAATATGACTGCGAGTGTCATTCATACTCATAACCCAGCGAGCTGGTGATAGTTTTATTCCCAAATTTTTCATACGTTCAGAGGCGAAGAAAAATTTCAATTTGTATTATCGAAATAAAAACTTTCAGGGACCAAGTAGACTTGAACTTGAATGCAATCAAAATAACGAGGAACATAACTCAATTGAAGGGTATGTCACACATGGAAGACTTGCTGTATATGTTCCAGTAAGTTGTTCCACTCAGTTTTCATTATGACGAAAGAGTATCCATTGATGAAAAATTGACTTATTAGCGCGAAATTGTTTACCAAACAATATGACGCCGTCTTCGCGAATCCAAACGATCCAATTAATCAGAAAACGGTCGCAGCACTCGAATTTTCACGCAAAGTGTTCACAGACTATGCGAAAACAGGGTAAATGAATGAATTCGAATTTACTCGGCTTCCAAATTTAATCGTTCATTAAACGAAATTTCATTTTTCAGTCGTCCGAATAACTTACGTTCGGCACATTCGGACGGATGGGACATTTGCGTTGCAATCACCAATAACGGCGTGAAACCAATGGCTGGCCTTCGAACTGAAACTATGGAGTTTTGGGATGAGATTTATGACAGCGTTAGACCGTGGATTAAAAATCCGTTCTGAGGAAGATTCTTTCTGAATTTTTTGTTGCTTTCATTGAAAATTAAAAGTTCTCTTTTGGATTCCATTGGATTCGATTCTTTAAGCCATATTTTACGTGTTTGATGTTCGAACGAATTAAGCCCAGAGAAATGATAAACACCAGAACAGTTAAATTCAACTGTTCTTGTGGTTACTATACAAAAAATGAGAGAAACCATACACAAACTCAACTCTTCATTTTTTCATAAATGAATTTTTGATGTTGGCCCGAGACCAGGTAAATTCAACGGATTCTCGCTGTCCTCAAACACGCGTAATAGAGTGTTAAGCGAGAGCGAAGACTAGTTAAATTTAACATTTAACTGGTCTCGGAGGCAACGTCAAAAATTCATGAATGAAAAATAGAATTGAGAGTCAGGCTCTGTTTACAAGCAAAATTAATTTGTTTCCGATTTCTCTCATTTTGACGTTTTGCCACCGAGACCAGTGTCATACAACTCTCACATAGCACTATATTGTCCGGAAGAAAATCTATGTCTAGTCAGGTATCATGATATTGCGCAGCAAATTTTACCCGTCATCAGCGCTATCCGCAGGCCCGTATCTAGAGTCGAATCTTGGGTTGGGCAATGCCCAAAGTCCATAGCTGACAGTTTCGTGAAAGATATCT
>JANTFA010002565.1:3974-16580 GCA_026413405.1 Phytosciara flavipes | reverse complement strand
TGGCCTGATGTGTTTTACTCCTTTTTGGAATGTTGAACCGCATATTTCGGCTACTCGTTTTGTAATTCAGATTGAATGGTTCGTTTTTAGAAGCCGCTTGAATTTGATTTTAGTTTTTCTCTTTTCTCTTTCAACCAATCTACATTCACCGACGTGGAGGTAAAGTATTTTGGCTGTTGCTAACCAGAAAAGCATCGACATCAAATGAGAAATACTTCGGAAATTTTGCTTATTTGGTGTATGAGCTCGAGATGTTTAAATTCGAATAGTAGAAAGACAATGACGCGAGCATTACTTTGTCGCTTCTCGAATCTGTAATTCAGCACGTATCGAATTTTCATAAGTTTGAGACTGTCTGCGTCTGTCACAGAATTTTTAGACTCGTACGAAATGCTAGAGTCTGATTGCTTTCACTCTCACTTTTATGACACTTCGAATTCGAATCACTGAGCAACCACACCAAAAATTCTGTCAGTTTTTGTTCACAAAAGCTAGTTTAAGTTCGAAGATGAGCAAAATTGGTTGAGTGGTCGAATTACTGTTATTTTCGAAGTGTGCTGGAGGCTTATCGCAAATGTTGCAAGCAGTGAAGTACCAGATTTGCAGGTCGCACTGAAGAGTGAGACGAAACACTTTGACTAGAATGTTTCGTCTCACCCCTCCAGAAATGTTTCGTTTCACTCTTCTGCCCGACCTGCCACTCCGGAACTGATATTGGTTGTACAAATGGCGCACGCGAAAGGTACTGACTACACTAATGTGTTAAAAATAATTTGTCGAGTTTGCCTCACGGGTCAGTCACCATTTTGGATTTCCGTGTTTTTGGCCTATATCAAGAGTTGTCACCTGATTTTAGCGGATTTTTTCAGAGTTTGAAAAATAGATTTCGTACGAAACTTACAAATTGCTGTAAGCAAAAGCAAGGAATGAGTTTAAATGGGTAGATTCAAAGATTGAGAGTTGCAGGTTTGTTTTAAGGTGTATGTGGGCAACAAGCTATATGTCGAGCACTACTCGTACGGGTCCTCCTTATTTGTTCTTTGAATCCGGCTGGCAAGATGAAAAACGCTTAAACTTAAAAACGGAAACGTTGTGAGTCATTATAATGATAATCGATCTTTACAAATTGATTCATTTAAGAGGCGCTAATGTATTGATGAAAAATATTACGTCATTTCTGCCGATCATCCGATGAAGTTGTATTTGCCAACACTAACACACCATTCACCACATGAAATTATTTAATTTCACTTTAAGAAAAACAATTTAGAAAACTTTTTTTTGCCAATTTATAATTAGAATGAAAAAAAAAGAAGTTTTTTTTTCGCTAATATATATTGCAAGGAAACACATGTTAATTCAAAGTGTGTCTACTAGACATTAAACATGTGTTCGTCTTTTTTTAGGTTCGGCGCGTCTGGTTTTATTTAGAGAGGAAAATGATTGTCGGAAAATGTTTTTCTCTTTTATCGGCGTGTACACATTAAAATGGTTAAGTGATTTATCGATGCACACAGAAGAAAATACCTTGATGTAAAGCATAACATGATTTAGCTAATAATAAAAGCATTTCCAATGATATTACCACTCAATTAAATCGAAAAGAGAATATCGAATCATTCGACCGAAATATAACACGAGAAAAAGAAAATCTATCGAGTCATTATGATGTCCTTGTTAAATTTTATTGATGAAAACATCAAGTTTAACTGTGTGGCCCAGATTTGCTCTATTTTCTAGAAGAATTTGTGTGTTCCGTTCCGTTTATCCCTCTTTCTCGAAACCAGCGAAAAAAAGGCAACGTCATCATTTCCGTTTAGGTATAAATTGGGAGGGCAATCGTCGCTTATATCACTGTAGATATACAAAAGGTATAGTGATTTGCAAAAGATGATTTCGCAATCTCTTCTGTATAGTGAAATGAATAAATCCACAAAATCGCTTGGAACTGCGTTCATATAAGATTCATTGAATCATCAATGGAAATCTTTCTCCTTTGATGAAATTCATTTATATTGTTTGGGTAGCATGAAAAGCTAATCGGATTAACGTTTTAACTACGGTCTGCGATCATGTAAGGAATATTATTATTTGTACAGAGCCGGATTGACCTAACGACTGAAAGGGCTGATCCATGAGCGCTGGCAAAATAGGTGCGCTGCAGCGCGCTGGGGAAATTAAATGTCTCAGTCGAATCATTTGTCTTTTGATAAATTTTAAGACGATTCGTAAAAAAATTGCGGTCGCTTCGCTCACGTTTTTCTCTGTTGAAATGATGTTACAAATTTGCAACGGACAATTAGAATATGAGTGAAAATACTTTTCGAATTTTCCTAAACTTAAGATCTGAAAGTCGTTAACAACTATGGTTCAGGTTTGAGAACAATCGTAGATTGCGCACTAATTTGAAAATTATTATTTTGACAAGTGTGACGTTTGCCGCTGAGCAGAAGGCTAGTGATGTGACCGTACAAGTGAAGATATGAATCTTCAAACCATTACGTAGTTCATTTCACTCACGAAGCCCGCGTAAATGAAAATTTAGACAAATATTCAGTAAAAATATCGTCATACTGGTAAGGAGTCGTCACACGTGTTCAGTGTTTAGATGTGTGCGCCGGTTTCGGCCGATGACATCGGCGACTAAACTGACGCCGATGATCACCAATCAACTTGTGATAAGTCAATAAAGCTTTAAAAAGTGAATGTGCACTTTGCTAAGGTCAATGAAATAGTTAATGTTATTAAGCCGAACGGTACCTTTCTGTTGATAGATGACTATGACTTAGTCGACTCTGTCACCTGGACTACAGAGCCTGACGTTAGCTGTTATGCCTGTGACGTTGTAGGTAGTTTCGCTGAATCGTTTATCGACGTACCCTCGTTAACTGGCCTCTGTCTGTTTTACTTGAAGCACAATGTCAATGATAGAACGTTGAATATTAGAGTAAGATTCAAATTCATGAGTTCTAAGAATCCACTGGATGATAAGATTACTTCCAATACGAAAGCTTTCTTCTCTTAACCTAAGTCTTGTATCAAGGAAAGCCAATCCTAAACGGCTCGACGGCGCACATTTCTATCAGAGTTGTCATCACATTGAAATCGTTAATAATTTGTTTAGTATGCACTTTTTCGAGTCAATGTGTCCTACTCCCCGACAGTTGAACAAAGGATTTTTTGTCTCGAATCTATGTTCTATGTACAGTGATTGCACATAAATGAAAGTCTGGACGTTTTTTTAATTCAAATAAACGTATCCATCACCGACAGGTGTGTGTTCGAGTCAAAAAAAAGTGTAAACTTCTTGAGTTATTAAGAATTTTAGTCTGATGACAGCACTGAGGAAGCGTGACGTCTTTTGTGAAGAACTCCTAACAAATGAAACATATTTCTGTTAACCTTTTTCAGAGTCCGGCCCTGTATTTGTAGTAAAATGGTTTTATGCGACTTTGAAGTTCAAGCGACACACAGATTATGATTATGGGCTGCAAGAGTCATGAGAGGTAAGATGAAAGAGATAAAAAATCCTCAATAAATTTATGTCAAATGGAAAGGTGCAAAAAGCAGAACAAACAATTTTATGGTGAGAAAACCTGATTAATGTTGCCTGTACTGCAATTATGTGATTAAAGTGGCTGTGAAAGGTGACAACGTAAAGGGTAAAAGGTACACAGCTTATTACTGAGATAATATCACAAGGAAAAACTTGTAAATAGATAAGCTGAAGATGAATTGCAGTGCAGTAAACTATTTCACCCGTTCATCACCTTCCGAAATGCTCTTGGATCATATTATTTTCGTAGATTTACTGCATGCACATAAGCGAGCTATTTCTTATGGTCATAAATCAATTCACACTTATGCATAATACTAAATTTCATTTATACTTCCACATAAATGAAAATGGAACATTTTCGGCGGACTAATATGGTAATAGAGACATGCCTAACACGGATTGACCTAACAAGTCAATAAATCAAAATCAAAATATAAATGAATCAACGTTTAAGCCACACACAGATATAACATTCAGCAAATGAAACGGAATATATCACTGGCGTACGGGTAACATTTAATATTACAGATTGTATGAAGCGAAAGCAAACATAATATGAACCGACCGATGTATTCACATCAGAATCAGAATCAGTGAGTGTACAATATTTCCATCCATCCCCCATTAATTCTCAGTACACTGAACAAACATTATTAATCACTTGGTTTCGTGAAATGTGTTTAAACTTGTACTTAGACTTAAACGAATTGAGTTTTGTTTGCTTGATGCAAGTCGAGGGGTTTTTCACTCGCCCAAATGGTGTGTAAACATTTCCTTATTTACTTGGTATTTCCTCGTATATTTACCCAACATTTCCTCTTTTGTATGGGCATTTACTCTGACCCTGTGTCATCATTTACCCGAGTGAGTAGCCCCTCGATGCAAGTGCTTTTAGTTGTTATTAAAACGTAAAACACAGTGCGGGATGTATGTTCTCTCACTTGCAGTCAAATGCATTCGTGGTTAAAATGTAATGTACCTACAACTGAAGTAGAGACAAATAATTCTAGAAACGATTTTACCATGAAATATATAAAAATCATGTTGACTTTTAAATTGTAATTCTTGAAACGAATATTAATATTCTGTTTCAATTTAAGTGTTTCCTTTTTTACAACAACAAAAAAATTGTGGCCATTTGTTTCTGCGAAAAAAGCAAACTCTTCTCCTTCAATGGAAATGATGAACACAATGATTTATTTCATATATTTCCTTGACTGTAGTCAAGGGTCTATAGTATAGACTCTATACACCAACAAACCGCCTAAATGTACGTAACAGCCTCTTTTTTCACAAATCATTTCTCTTTCTTGACATCTTCAGTATTGAGTTGTCCAAACTTTATGTGAGGTTTGAGACCAGAGTGAAGCGAGAGCCGTAAGTCGCACGAGTTTGATTCATATAATGGGTCGTACATAAATGACGTCACACTTTTTCAGTGCTCTCATTAGATTAAAATCACTAATAACCCGACAAATATGCACTCTTTTGGGTGTTCTACCTCCCAAATACACCTAATAAATGGGCGGGCTGGACACAATATATTGACTCAACAAGAATTGTCAAGTTGTTAGCGATTTTAATCTGATGACAGCACTGAAATGTACGACACCTAAGGCGTATAAGAGGTACAGATAGCTCAATCGGTAGAGCGACGGACTCACAGCCAATGGTTCACGGGTTCGACTCCCGGTACATACATTGTCCATCAGGTTTTTCCTAATCATGGAGATGATTAGTCTTGGCTGTAAAGCTTCATGCTCGTTGAGCTCTATCGACCGCAAGGTTTCAAAATATTAGAAATAATACAAAGTGATGGCCGGTATGCGTTTCGCATTGATCGTGTTACGGGTCTCGCATTCGCAATGTCCTCCTTCTCTTCTTGTGTTAGCCCGAATCGCTTTTGTCGCTGTCGCGTTTGGCCGTTCAAGCATTACTGAAATCTAGTATATGAGCTTCTATTTGTAAATCATAGGAGGAGCAGAAAGTCATAGTTGTGACGTAGTGTTATGCGTCGCTGATGTGGCTCTCTAAGAACTACCTGGATAGGCAGGATTGTTCACTCGGGGAATCTAGCGCCGGGTCCTTGGCGTAAGACTCCACTGATTGAGGTACCTCACACAACCGAATAAATTGTGTCTCAGTTTATTTGTTTCAGCTGTTGTTTACACAAGTTCTTGCAAAGGCAGTGCATAAATATGAGTGAACCAGTTGTTACAACAACTTTACAACACAAGATGTATTGGGAATCAAAAAACCTGTAAAGCTATTTTCAGTCAAGGGACCCGACCCACCCAAACGGTGGAGCATATCAAACTAAGTGTTCGGTAAAGTAATGCAAAACGCTTTCATTGCTATTATACTGGATGGCTGTATTATATTTGCGTTGCTTGACGCTTCTTAATAGCCATTTCAGTATTATTAGAATTCTATTTTAATGTAAATACGAAATCAATTTACTATTATAAAACGTATACGTGACTGTTAATAAAGTGATTTTTACGAAGAAGTTAAATTAAATGCGAAAAAACCACACATAATATTCACCCGAAACAACAATACCGACTTGATCCTAGCTAATAAACTGCGACCGTGGTCGTTTAATAAGCATACATTCCGTAATTATTCTTCTCCGTATAATATTCTTGACGTTCTGCCCGGTGCCATGATTCATATAATAAGAATACCTTCACAATGGATCCGATGGTATTATTGTATAATGTGTGTGCTCTTGCGTGGATTGTGAGATTAAATCGCATAGCAGCGTTGACACTGACAACACGGCTTGGTTTAATTAATTATGCCTAGTTGAAAAGTATCTAGATGACTTTTTGTTTTTGATTGTGTGATAAACTAATTGGATCGTTTGTTTTACTGTTTTGTATTGTTTATTAGGCGGCTGGGAGTTATATAGAATGATTAAATGGAATGAAGAATAAGAGACAAATTGACGAGATGTTGTGGAATGATTGGAAGAAAGGTTAACAAATAACTTCACGAACGATAATATAATGTCGCTTGGAATAAAGTTTTGTTGTTGGGTGTAGTTGGTTTCGTTGATTTTTGTTTGATAGGAAGGACTGGTATTGTATGATACGTGCTGGAGAGGTTTATGAATATTTATAAGGGCCACATTAAGTGGAACGTGTCGAAATTCGAACTAAACGTTTTAACGATTCGAGGAAAATTCCTACAAAAGAACTGATTTTGAATAAACGAAACATTTAATTTCCTTCAGTTAGTTTCCTTCAAGTAACTATACCAACAGCAAGCTAAAGAAGAGAAATCTAATGAACTATGCCATGGTATTCGAAGCCGCCGTCGAATAAAAAACTTTCTTCCACAAAATAATGTGCGCACGCGAGATTGTCGATGGCTATTACACATAGCCTGTAATAGTCGATTACTTTACCAGGAAAGTAAACTGGTATTTCGTATTCAGATAAGTAGAAGTATCGGAGGGCTTCAGTCCGAGGTACTTTTACTCATCGTGATACAAAATAACAAATTATATCCCGTGTGAAGTACTTTACGAGCGAGGAATGTATATGGTTTTCACTCGTGAGGGAATAGTCTCATTACTTCGCAGCAAAGTAAATAGTTTTCGCACTTTTATGGTTCTGTGAACCTTATATGTGACATGGATGCAAGTGACCCATAACCACAGTGGCCGTGACGCCGGTTAACATTTATGCAATAGCACATTACGAGCCGAAGGCGAGCGATGTATTCCCACTCGTCAAAACAACAATTTGGAAGCGCGTCATGTGCATTACGTGTTTCTTCTCGGTCAATGCGATAAAGAAAACCCCAAAAAATGCATCTACTGCCCACCCCATGCGAAATTTGAACATTACATAGCAGTTTGCCCTCTGCGAAAATGATCCACATTTTCGGTTCATTTCCCATAAATTTTTATGTAAAATTCAATGTGGAGCAACTTGCTTTGTTAACTGTTTTTTGACACGCGTAGATGCATACCTCGCCTTCGGCTCGGATATGTAAACCTTTGTTAAAAAGACAGTTAACGAGTTTTTTTGTTTGTTCTCAGCATCCAATGTAAACTACTATTACCGAGCAGAAGAACGTAAAACTTAGGAATTTAGTGATGTGTAATAAGCGCGCTGCAGGGTTCTTTCAGATTCCCAATTTTTTCTCGCGTTCATTTAATCGAAGAGTGGATTTGCTTCAAATGAAAATTAATGGAACTGTAAGGCGACTATCAAACCAAGCCACAATAAATCTTCAGACATAATACTTCTGCGAAAATTTTCACCTGATAACAATATTTCAAAAAGAAAAGAAAAAAAAAACTTCTCAGAAACGCGTCTTTCGATTTACCATGGGGATAAATTTTATCACGCGTAGAAAATCGGCGGATGATGGCATTTTTAATATCGCTATGAAAAAATTGATTCTCCATTCCGATGAATTCACATACTTCAACTGCGAAGCAGACCAACGAGAAGAAGAAGAAAAAACTATAGAAAAATTAGGGTGCAAGATGAATACGACGGTTCTTTTTTGCCGCCTAAGTTCTTAAGTATAAACCGAAATGGGTTCGGCATGGTTATAAATACAGGGTGTTTGTTGTTTATGAGATGTGTGTTGTTCATATAATATGCAAGTGGGTTATTTATGTATTATTTAGAACATTCCGTTAGGGAATTTATGGTTTGTGCAGTAATGGTTATAATATGCAGACAATTTTCTATGTGGAGTTTCTTGTTCACATGTTATAATAGCTGGATGAAGGGTGTATGGGTGGATTTAGCGATGATATGTGCGGAAAGTTTATCGATTTTTTGTTTTGTTTCGAAATTTATAGTGTTGTATAAGGAGTGCGTGCTTTTAACTTCTCTTTTTTCAAATAATTTCTCCGAACTGACTAGATTTGAAAAACACATTCTCCATATCGCTTCCACCTTACAGCTTGCCGCAAAAATTGCATGACGTAATCTTCCTATTGAATTACAGGGGGCAGTTTATGAAATGAGAATGAAATTAAGTTCATTGCATGCAAATTATGTGTAATTTACTACATTCAACGTTATTCAAACCACTAAATAAAGTCAGTATTTGAATTTTGGAAAAGAAAGAACGGCACAAACGATTGGCATTGAAGAAAAAACCTTTTCTCGAAACAAATCAAAGACAATCCAAAAAAAAAATCGTCGGTTTGAAAACCGTTTTTGGTTCTTTTCTTTCGGTATCCGCGCAACCACATAAACGAATTTGATTTCTTTTTAAAAATCTTCAATACACCTTCGTCGTGTGCTTCTATAAAATGTTGAGAGTTTTGTTTGATTTACAATTCATTCGGTTGATTATTTTTTTTGCTGCCTGAAGAGTCTCTTCAAATTCCTTTTCTCTTGTCCTTGATCTTTTTGATTCTGATTATTCGGGCAAATGTTTTTTTTTCTTGTGGTTGCTGCTCTTCTGATCAGAAAAATAGCGCATTTTTATACTCGCAAACACAATTCATTCAGCTAAATGCTGAAAATTGATTTATGCTTTTGAGGAATCTGGTTTCGGTTTTGATATTCACACACAAAAAATATTCAGAATCGGAAAGTTACAGAATTGGATAGAAATTTAAATTATATGCAGAGCAGAGATGATGAAATTCATGTCGTTGAAAGTAAATTCGAATCGAGCTAAATCTAATGAAACGAGAAAGGACCGTAGCAGACGCTGAGACGGAGCCTCGCACGATCCCTTAATCCTAGCTTTACTACTTAAGGATGCCTAGTAACCTGTGCATCCCTAATGTGCCCGCATACATCGTACAAAAAAGTTGTATCAAACATAATCGTTCTAAATCTACCGCACGAAGTACATCCTCAAAAAGTCTAGACCGAAGCTCCGAATCCATTATTTTTAACCAAGATACAATTGAGACTGATAAAAAACATAACAAAAAAGACGATGACGGTCATGGCATAACTCGACCGAGCATCGAACTCTGCGTTGAAAGCAGCAATGCTAACCACTGCACCATACATTCATATGATTTTTTAAGCAAATTCCGAATGATATTTTCGCAACTAAATTGATATTATTTGCTTATATACAGCGCGCTCATAATGTGGTTGGTTAAAATTTACTCGGATTATATGTGAAAAGTCCTTAGGGTCCTACTTAACCTCACTCTAAGGCCTCTAGCTCACGATCCAGTGACCCGATTTCCATGCAGTATTCAGAGAAGTATCTATGATTTGCTGCTATATTTAAACTTCCTTAGATATCTTGAAGAAACGCTAAAACACTTAAACGGTCCTAGTTTAGGCATGGGCGTCCGAAAATGTTCGTTTTTGACCTCACAATTTCGACTTCCTATCAGAGAAACAACTATTGAAATTGGATTTGATTCACTCAAGTTATCGATGTGATGGTAGACGAAATTTTTTTCATTGTTGATTCGGCATCCCCAAATGCATTGTCCTTACCCCCATGATCGTGTCCCCATGGTTCGAATGGCATATTAAATCTAATAGCCCATCGTACTTCGTACGAGTATAAAAACTCGATTTTATCGAGCTTGGTTGTACTGATTTTAACGATGGTGTTGCTATAATTTCAATCGATTTCGATTGCAGTTGATAGTAACGAGTCACCAAATGTGTTTTCTTCTCTCTTCCTCTCTAGGTATCAATCGAAATAACATTTTATACATTTTCAAGTTTCAAATTTATACGGTGAATCGGACGGACGATAACGTTTCGTTTTTGGCTTTTTATTTATTTTTTTAGTTCTTCTTGTTCTCGATAAATAATTCCACATTTGTATATGTTTCAATTTTACATATCGTACAAAATACCCAATACAAATTAAGTTCAATTCCACCTTGAACAATTGCAAATCACATGAAATTACAATTTTAAATTGAATCATCTTATTAAAGCGGCCGGTATTGACTAATAAAATCGATTTTTATTTGTTCATTTGAATTGTGGTGACCATTTCGTCCGAGTATTTTATTGGAAAAATGGTGTGAATTTTTGCTCAACAATTTGGACTGACAGAATCGATTAAGTGTTGAGTGTTGGTCGAATAAATTGCACGTAGCAATAAGAAGTGAATTTGTTGCTATCGAATATAGAACTTGAGGTAAGAAAAATTTTATGCACAGAATTTGATGCTAGAAACAGCATCTTTACATCAGCATGTCTATACATTCAAGAAAAGGCAACAAAAATCTTTCAGAAACTGTTGCATAAAACTTTCAGAAAATGTTGTAGTCTAGTCATATGTTACCGACGATGAGGACAGTAAGTGAATGACTCAGCATAGCGTTTCACTATAATACAAAAATTCATCTCTTAACAAATGAAGTACAAGATCTCAAAGAATTTAAAACTGAATACTTCAAACTTCAAACCAACGGAAGCAATAGGTTTGCCGGATATAATTAAGGTTGTAAAACAACAGGTGAAGACACATCTGAGATTATCACTAGTGGCTCCTCCATTGACTTAGAAGAGAGCATTTTCTGTACTAAATATTTTTTATGGAAAAAATTCCACTGAACTAGTCGATTTTGTGTGCCATCCGCCTTCGTGGGTGTCGTAACATGTTGTTTCCAAAGATTCCAAGATTCCAAGGGCTGTACACATATTATGTCATACTCGAAGAAAAGAGTGGGTGGTAACTAAACTACTCATTTCCGGGCTATTTTTGATCGCTTTCACGATATTTCTGTTCATATTCACCTTTTTTTAGTCAATTTAGATCATCCAAGACTCTGAGTATGACGTAAGATGTGTACGGGTTCTTACTACCGTCAGTTTTGTTAGACTGTTAAATGAATCAAATTTACTGTCAAAAGCATTATAAATGCTGCCCGAGAAAATATATGCGACAAAAACCCTCAACTTGGCGAACTCCCCGGTTCTCTCTGATTAAGAGAATCGGCTATAAAAGACGTACGTTATTAAGAGGGCGGATAAGGTACGTTCAAACTTTAACTCTGCAAGGGAGGAATGGCCCAAAGGGAGAGGAATGATGAAAACACAAATTGACGAAATCTATTTCATCTTCGCCCAGTTTAGCGTTCACACATGAATCGCTTCACACTCAATGTAATTACTGATTTAACTTTCGCACTATATTTGAATGTCCCCTTTAGTGAACGTTTATAGATTCGGTTCGGAGAAATTCAAGAGAGTTTTTTTTTTTTGTTGAGTAGCTCCCGAACGTCAAATAAAGTCAACTTTTCATAGCACTAAAATATGAAATCGTTACACACCGAACGGACGGGTAACTGAAAAAAACTAGTAATGACCCGTCTCAGTAAGGTAAACTTAAATAGCGGAAAATGTCCATCATAATGTGAAAAACCAAAAAAAAAATCCTATTTAAACCGAGACCAAACTCAGAATCGAATTTCAATTTGTTCCTTTCGGTCATTCACACACTAGCCTTCCATTTTACGGTTAATAGGTCATGATAAAAAAAACCGCCGGTACTCGTTCCAGAAACGAGTAGAGGAAAAAGAACGAATTTATCACCCTACTACACCAAAAACATCGAGTACACACATATATTGCAAAAAATGTAATGTACGTCCTATACGTACGAGTACGTACGTCTACATAAAAATCCAACAAAAGGATAAATGTGAAACAATAGGCCTTGTAAAATACAACCAAAAACTATACCGTAAATTGAAATGTATGTCACACTACAACACCCTGTTTAGCATTTTCGCACTGCACAAATTTTACAAATTTTTGGAAAATCAATGGTAACCGTTTTAAGGTTCTTGTTCCACATTTTCACGCTCAGTTTAAGTTCCCCAATTTGTTGAAACCAAATCGTCGGTCGTTTAATATGGAAATCCACTTTTCATTTGGTTTTGATTCAATTATGGGATTAAGCCCCAAATTATCATACGTAACAGTTAAAAGAATGAAAAGGGAAAAAACAAAAAAAAAATTTGAACACGTACCTGGAAGTGGCAAAAATAGGATGGCCAAGGTCACAATGAGAGCCTGGACACATCCCCAGGATGACCAAATCCTTCCAGGAAGTTGGGTCATGGCAGA
>JANTFA010002454.1:0-16590 GCA_026413405.1 Phytosciara flavipes | reverse complement strand
CACAAAATTTTTAGATGAAAATAACTTAGGAAAGAATTGGCAAGAAGTGGCAATGGATCGTTCGAGATGGAAGGAAACCGGGAAGACCTACATTCAGCAATGGATATAAAAAATGGACTCTGTTTAACAAAAACGTTTGATAACATCGTTCATAGGCTGAGAAAGAAGAAGAAGAAAAAACCGTTTTTGGTCACATTTTCATATAAGTTTTTCGTCATAGTGATCGCGTTACACACATACATTTACCGCCGTAATACCCTTTCCTTACCGTCAAAGGAATTAGCAGATGATCGATTCTCAAATTATCAATAACAGATAAACGAACTCGAAGTGCAACGTTTTCGATTATTGCGTGTTCCTGTATTCCAATTAGCTTTTCGAATTTACGGCATTGACATAACCTGCGATGTATCCAAGATACGTGTAATGACCATTTTCCGCAGATGGTACATGTACATGTAACGACAAGTTTCCACGTAGTATAGCGATCAAAGTCTAATTTCTTTGCTATCGTTGAGTAAATACGCGAGATCGATACAAGAGAGCCCATTTCCTGCATTTATTCATCGAAGGAATGTTAGGACGTTGATAAAACGCATTAGTTAGAGTTCATACTCATTCATTGACCTCGCACGGCCAACATCTGTTTCTTTATTCGTCCCACCCCACAGATAAGTAGTTCTGAAGCATCGTTCAACATGTGTACGTACACATATTAGTAAAGTAAGATTGTGTATCGAGAAAATATGCAAAATGCCGCCTTTTACCGCTTTCAATTGAACGTTAGATTCTCTACATATCGCTTTGTCTGTAGTCTGTTATCATTGCGTTAGTTTTCTGAAAGAAGAGCCGAACATTTTTTTGAACAGTTCACAATTTTTCCATATAATTTCCACTAGCCATTAGCCATGCGCCATATTAACATGCACATAACACTGAATAATCGATAAAAAGGATGTCATATCAGGACTTTCCTGTCAATCGTTGAAGTTCATTCCGAGTATAGTGGGAGATAATAAAAATATTGAAATTGTGTGAAAATTGTCGGAAAATGGGTTGGTCATTTTAACTTCATAAATTGTAGATTTGCTACCTAACCAGAAGTGAATGGAAATTATCGATGAAATTGGGCCGTATTGCCTGTGTTAACGATAATAAACACTTAACATAATGATAAATAGGCGTTTCCCATGGATATCGCGAACAACAATAACAAAAATACGTTCGTTTCTTTCACAGGTGATTCTCGTTGAATACAATTTACTCTACCATTCATCTGTTACAAATGGATAAGCCGATATTTCTACTGCTTGCAACAATTTTCATTTGTTTTTTCTCTGGACAAGGTAAATAACAAGAATGCAACACTGCTACTTAATGCAAATCATTTTCGATGTTTTTTTTTCATTCTTTCTTCCTTCAATTTAGTATCTGGTTCAGAAGATGAGGAACGTTTGGTACGCGATCTGTTTCGCGGATATAACAAATTGATTCGGCCAGTTCAGAATATGACACAGAAAGTGGATGTTCGATTTGGATTGGCTTTTGTGCAGCTCATAAATGTGGTAAGTGGCAGTTTTCAATGATTCTCATTCGTTCGGATGTTCATGCCAATGTGTCTTTACAGAACGAGAAAAATCAGATTATGAAATCTAATGTTTGGTTGCGTCTCGTCTGGAGTGATTATCAATTGCAATGGTGAGTTTTACAGCATTCTGGTTCTTATTATAAACAGTGAAAACCAACTGAGTTTATGTAAAATATTTGGGATGTTGAGCGGAAGTATTATACGAAATACGACCGCTAGCTTGAAGGGAAGACCAGTTGCAAGTTGCAAGTTTTTAAGAATCATTTTTGGTTCGAAACAAACATCGCACTTGTCCTTTTCGTAGATAGATTTTAATATTGGGCATAGTTAACCTGTTCCGGGCGGCTGTAGATCAGCTATCGAAAAGGGCGACAAAAAGCCTTAGACTTCTTCTGGTTTACATGAAAGTATAGGTTCAAAGAATTGAAGTAGAAGATTCGAAATCAATACATTGAAGTAAATGGATTCGGTACAAACAGGCTAAGTAAGTATCTTTTGAGCATTTTGCGAGCGTCGATATTTCAAGAAATGACAATAAAAAACCAGAGCTATTGACTTTGTGTCTTTTGTCGATGCGGTATGCTTGAACAAATTTTTTAGAGCACAATGATGAATAAGAATAACAGGACGGCATAGCAATTGTATCAATTTCCACATTTCCAGGGACGAAGCTGATTACGGTGGCATCGGTGTGTTACGTTTGCCGCCAGATAAAGTATGGAAGCCAGATATCGTCTTGTTCAATAAGTATGTTACCGATCCTCAGCTCTGCCAATGTCTATAACTCAAATCAATAAACACAAATTTCAGCGCCGACGGAAATTACGAAGTTCGATACAAATCAAACGTGCTAATATATCCGAACGGTGAAGTGCTCTGGGTGCCGCCAGCGATCTATCAGAGTTCTTGCACCATCGATGTCACCTATTTCCCATTCGATCAACAAACGTGCATCATGAAATTCGGTTCGTGGACGTTCAATGGTGATCAGGTTTCGCTGGCACTGTACAACAATAAGAATTTCGTTGATTTGTCGGACTACTGGAAGTCCGGCACCTGGGACATCATTGAGGTGCCGGCTTATTTGAATGTGTACACCGAGGGAAATCAACCGACTGAAACCGACATCACATTCTACATTATAATCAGGCGTAAAACATTGTTCTACACAGTGAATTTGATTCTTCCAACGGTTTTGATCTCGTTCCTTTGTGTGCTGGTGTTTTATTTGCCAGCAGAGGCTGGAGAGAAGGTATGCCAAGCTAATTTTATAAGTAACTCATACAGCAGTATTGAACGAAATTCGCTCTTAGTTCCTATCCCGTACCTCTCATAGTGGCAATAGTTTGATGTGTTAAGAGTAATGACAGTAGAACGAACAATCTTTTAACAGACGACTATGGCAGCATTTATTAGGCACGTCAAGTGTGACGATCATTGTCATCTCTTTCCGCAACATTTCTGATTAAATTTTGCCTCTCTTTTCGCACGCGACCACAAAAGAAGGCGATGAGCCTTGACAAATGCGGTCTCATTTCTTATTAAAACTTTTGAAGTAATAGATTTGTGTTGATTGAATGAAGGCACCTAGATTAGAAAAACTAACCGCTGCGTGCCGTACAAGACGTTTACAGTAGTAGATTATAGACAATTGAGGTGATCATAGAGGCTTGCTTTCAAATATCAAAACGCCCCTTTATTGCGTAAATTCCGCGTCAGTTTTAAATGATGTCTGTCTATAATTCCTTGGGTAATAATAGCGACTTACTGAAAACCGTTGTTTTTTGAATTTCTGTTGCAACGGATCGTATGTCGATGTGATGTTTCATCAAGAATTCGTTTTCTTTCTTTGTAGGTCACACTCGGTATCAGTATTTTACTGTCACTGGTTGTGTTCCTGTTGCTGGTGTCAAAGATTCTTCCGCCTACATCACTTGTGCTTCCATTAATAGCCAAATATTTACTTTTTACTTTCATCATGAACACTGTGTCTATATTGGTAACAGTTGTCATTATTAATTGGAATTTCCGGGGACCTAGAACCCATAGGTGAATGTTTGCATTGATTCTTTTCCCGACTTGAACGTCCAACTGACGAACAATTCTTTTTGTCGCTGCAGAATGCCAATGTGGATTCGTACAGTCTTCCTACACTATTTACCGGCTATGTTGCTGATGAAGCGTCCGCGAAAGACTCGCCTTCGTTGGATGATGGAAATGCCGGGAATGAGTGTACCACCGCATCCAAATCCATATGGATCACCAACCGAACTTCCAAAACATATCAGTTCCATAAATGCCAAACAAGCAAAAATGGAGGTAATGGAGTTGTCCGATCTACATCACCCGAATTGTAAAATCAATCGGAAAATCAACTGTGGCGGTGATTTGGGTGGCGTTACCGATTCATGCCGCCGTGAGAGCGAAAGTTCGGACTCTATTTTGTTATCGCCCGAAGCGAGTAAGGCAACAGAAGCAGTGGAATTTATTGCAGAACATTTGCGCAACGAAGACCTTTACATTCAGGTAAATGGGTTTGCTTGCTTTGCAATAGAATATTAACCAGGAGGATATGGTGGTCTAAATGCTGTGTGAATTCGAATTTTACAGACTCGTGAAGACTGGAAATATGTTGCAATGGTCATCGACAGATTACAGCTTTACATATTCTTTATTGTTACAACCGCAGGAACAGTGGGCATTTTGATGGACGCACCGCATATTTTCGAATATGTCGATCAAGACCGTATTATTGAAATCTATCGCGGCAAGTAAATTAATTTGATTGATTGGATGATGGATGTGTGTAGTTTTGTACACCTGTACGATCTGGTCACACCATCAATTCTATGGAACTCAAACAATTAGCCGAGTGGTAGCTCATTTGTGTAAGTTTAAATAGCCTGCCAATACAAACTTTCATCTGCATTCATCTCGAAAGAGGAGAGTGCGTGTGTAAGGGTGTATTGAGACTGTTTGTAGTGTTTGTCATTTTGGTATTATATGCACCACAATACATCGAGTTATTGTCATATAAAAAACGGGTAAATGCTGCCACACGATTTAATTAGTCAAATAACCCCCTTCCTCCTTCCCTTAAATAACTAACTTATTCTTAACATGAAGTCGAACTGTTTTCATTTGTTAACTTGTATGATACTTGGTGCTGGGTAATATGTTTTCCGTTGGTTCTGATGCCTGATCGAGTGAAAATTGCCACTTTTTAGTTTCGGAACTTTTTGTTCATTACTTAGCGCTCTGTCAGTCAGTCAGATAGTCGGACTGGAGTGTGCGAATTTGGAAAATTTTAGGCTAAGTGGGTTGGCTTGCTAATATGCTTAAACATTGACTTCCAAACTGGAGATATATCTGTTCATACTAAGGATCTTTGACTCAGGCTTCACATAAAGATCTGGAAGACTCAAGTAGTCATGGCCGCTCATAGCCTACAATGCATACAGCCAGTCATTTTAGCAAAAACGCATGGCTGGTGTCACAACATTTTATATACAGACCTTATCTCCGATCTCGGTAGCCCCTCGTTCTCGATTTCGTATAAAAAGTGTGAAGCGATACTCAACGCGGGTACCTCGGTCGCGTATAAATGGCGAATCTCCAATCTCTCGACCTGACGCAACGCAGGACTTAGTACAGAAATTATTCTTAATGTAAGAATGAAGTAGGCACCGGCTCTTAGATATGTTACTATGGTTTTGATTTAAGCAAAGGTCATTTCAATTTCAACACCTTGATCACAATTCGGATATCCTTTCATGCCGAACGTGCGCAGTTGACCATTTAGAGTACAATGACCGGTGAGTAAGAGATTACAGAAAAAGAGCTAAGTTTTCCTTCTGAGGTCAATCAATCAAGATGCAAGTCTTAGCCTGCCTGAAGAACAAATGGGATGCTCTTAGAACTGGCTCAGGGCTTGCAAGAGGTAAAATCTGAAGATTTTTTGGCCGTTTCGTCTTCCATAGCGAAACTTCTTACTCATTTCTCCAATTAAATCTCTGTTATACATGACAAGAATGTCTAGGTCATTGCAATTGGTTTTAGATTGAATTAAAGAGACTACAGTTTAATTAGAATTATGAAAAGTTATGCCAGAGATCAATTATTCATTTCCTAATTCAATTAGCTGAAACATTTTAGCTCTATTATGATTTGATGGGTCGTCGAGACGCTTCTTTAATGCCAAATATATGTCAAAAGTTAGTGGCTTAATGGACCGGAAAGAAAAAGGAAAATGAAGTGCCAGCTTGAAAATTTCAATCGATTTACATCAAATTGAAAATGAAAACATTTTATCTGAACCGTACTGCGAGCGATCAAAATCATATAAAAGTTTAGAATTACAACAGTTAACAGCGACACGGTAACTAATTAATTTAATTATGAAAATCCGGTAGCAATAAGTTGTATAATTTGTGTAGCATAGTGGAACTTTTGTTCACAAACAAGATAATGGTTATAGAGAATTAGGTCATCGAAATAAATTTGTTCCCTGTAATAAAATTACATGCCAGAGTGAAGTAAACGATCCGTGTCTCACTTGGTTAGCATCGGAATTCGGATTTTACCTCACGCTAGCATGCAATAATAACGTTACTGCTCCAAAATTATCGTTTTGACTCCGATTGCAGTCTCTGTCTTCGGCTTGCGTTGCAAATTTCGCACAAATATGTCAAAGCAAAAACATTTTGAAGTTGTCGCGTAGTCTAACTATACTCAATGTTGGCTCAAAGAAATATTTTAATTGGAAATTCACCAAATTATCGATGATATGATAGATCACGGAAATATTACAGTTTAAATACAATAGAGAGTCTGAACTTTAGAAGCTCCTCATTGATGAATGTCATCAATCGAAGTGGAGTGCAATCAAATGAGAACACGCATAATTACAGCGACTATCAACTAAAAGCGTCGCCGTATTACGATTTTGTCGTTTTTTTTTGTGGCAGTAAATTTAATTTATTTGGTAGTTTATGCAACAAGTTGCGAAAAGTGAAACTTTTTGTCACTAGATATGATAACCGCATCTTGTGACAAAAAGTACCACTTTCGCAACGTGTTACATACAACGTTTTCTGCAACCAGCTGCGAAAAGTGGACTTTTGAAATGTAGAACATTAACCATAACGCTCGCCATAACCACTTTATGAACGATCCCGTAGACTGGATTTATGTACGCTTCAAAAATTGATTCATTGTGTTGGTATGTCCACGACTGGATCTTGAAATAGCTCGGAATCGGTGAGACGTTTTTTAGAACGACCTTCATGGAACCTTATCTGATATACTTTTGTGACCTCATCGTGAAAGGATCAAACATGCTCTAAAAAGTATATCAATTGATTTCAAGATATTTTGGTTTAAACTTTGTAAGTCGCGGAACAAGGTCGTGGATTGCTACATATATGAAATCACAAGTGATGAAAAGTAGGCTACTTTAAGTAGCCACCTTACGACGAATCAGTTATAAAATCACCCATGATACATAACGTGAAAAAGTCCATGAGGCTCTTTCATTTCACCATACGTATTGCAGATTTTTATTTTGTCAAGCTCGAGCCGAAAGCGACAAAATAACGATCACCAACCCAGGACGTATGCTATTTTACTCGCGAAGCGTTCCCAGGGTTCGGCGAGTAAAAATTTTCTTAAACCGAACACGACGGGACTCTTGATTTATAGTCGCTGTACATACATCGAAAAGTTATTAGCAAAATAAAATTTGTTTTTGATTTGTCTACTAATCCTAGAGTTCAGATGAAGCAGTAGTTTTAAGCATAAATCGAGCGACGACAGAATAAAAGCCAAAATTCCCTTCAGCACTGTACTGGTATGCTTGCATCAAAAATAATAACTTATGAAGAATAATGATGTCTAAAAGGACATTCATCCACAGTTAACAATTAAATAAATTTAAATAGAAAAGGGGAGTATTATACAGTGATGTAATGGGTGTTTTTGGTCATGTCATCCATATATTTATGGTGTCGCATTACACATTTTGTACATAAAAATGGCAATGAAACCAGCTGACACATTCAAAGGCCAGTGCCATGGTATGGACAATTTTGGCTATTATTTCGAACGTCGTCGCCACCCTATTTATATGATGTAAATTAAGTTTTTTGTTACGATACTCGCATAGTTAATATTTAAAAATCTATAGAAAAAGAAGGGAGGACGAGCGCTATAATAAATCGAGTATCTACATAATATAATAGCCGTTAAAAATATGAAACCGAAACGTTAACAATTCATTCAAATCCATCTAATTTGATCGCTAAATCAAAATCTGAAACAATTTCGTTAACAAAACATTTTTCATACATAAGATTTAAGAAAGATTTTACATGTTTTGTGTTTGTTAATAATAATACTGATCATAGTCGTAGAAAATGACCATGGTAACAACAAATAAGCAAGTCATATTTACACCAACTAAGAAAATACTAAAGTGTCCATAACAAACACTACGAAGTATAAAGAAGTAGCTGCAAAAGAGAAAGGGTTATGTTAAGAGCATGATTTATGCACAGTTTTCCACAGCATGAAAACGCTCGCTTTCGTGACGCATGCAATTCACAACGTAAGTGCGCTTCACATTCAAAAAGCAACGCAAAAATTTTGGCTTTGAAGCACAGTGTTTATGTGTGCTGGTGACGTCAAATTGACAATAAATGCGTTGAAAATTCAAATAGTTTTGGCGCTCTTACGGCGTGAATTGCAGCGTTTGTCTCTTCATAGAATAGCCTAAGAGCGATACATTCACAGATACATGTACAGCAAACTGTACCTTGAGTGTATTCAAAAACAAACGCAAATGCAAAATTTTGTATGTACCGACAGAAACGTCAATACCGCGAAAGCGAAGCTACTCTCTGAACGAGGATAGTCATTTCGAGTACCATACATGCCAGAAAATTGCATCGTCCGTCGCTTGAAGTTAATAGTCTTTTGCATAACTAGGAATACAAAATTGAAGAGCCTAGTTATCGTGTGAGGTTCGTTGATGCTAGGCGAAGCCGAGGTCAATAAACCCACCAAAACGTGACTTTTCATTTCTATGCCGAGCTGTGTAACGCACGTTGCATGCTAAGGTCGTCGAAAGTTGATGAAAAGAACGATTACTCAGGCCTCAAAGTTTTTTTTATATTCTTCGCAACTAATTTTTTGGTTACAAAAATACTATAAGAGGCCATTCACAAATTACGCAGGCTCTACAGGGGAACTGGAGGGGTCTGACAAAAGCATATAAGCCTAATACATTTTCGAAATATCCTACGTTCATTTTGTCGTGCAAGGGAGAAAGACGTTTGAAATTCGTTCTTGCGAGCGTGAGCAATTTGTGAATGGGTCCATAATTACTCGGTTGCACTAAATTAATGGCACTGAATAACTCACCTGCATGACACTAACTACTACACTTTGGTCCTTATGCCAAAACATTAAACTGATTGAGTTTAAATTAGATATGAGTGTGAATACCAAATTTTTTGGGCCCAGCTCAGCTCAATGCCCAAGACTTTAAAAAAATGCTCACCAACACCCCATTACACATTCCACAAACTCTGCTTACAAACGACTTTGTGTTTCATTGTTAAACTTTTGTTTCGTTAGATCAATAGTTGGACTGGTAACACCAGTAAAAAGCTTCTTGAATAGCCCGGCCTCTCGTTTCGGGCAGCCAGCTTGAGTCGAGTTTCGAAACGTTTCTAGTTTATCAGTGGCGTCAGTTCACAAAGTGCACATCTTGCGATAAGAAAATGCGCCATACATTCCTCGGTCCATTTAAAATGTACTAAGAAATGATAGGTGTTTCGTAATTGTTTGCAGTGAGACCTAATTCTGAAAACTAAACACGATAATGCAATAACGTAGACCATAGCACTGCTCCTAGCATGAACACTAGTATTTAAAACGTCAGGTAGCCTCCGAATTAGCATATGTGTACGATAAACATGTGTTGTGTTTACGAAAGAATTGCAAGGCTTATTGTGATTGCATAAGTCTCTGAGAGCTATGTTCAATTTCTAACATTTTTTTTGTGAACTATTTTCAAAATAAATTGTCTGAAGGTTATGGCTCTCTGTGGAAGGATTTTTAACATTTCGTTCAACCGTGAATTAAGCCTATCTCGTTGGGTAACATTCTGCATCTTTTTTATTGTTTGTTTTTGTCAACTCATATTTTGTTGCGCCTAGAAACACAAAAAAAGTGTTAGCTCTGTACGACAATAGGAATATAATTTGGTTGTTGTAACAAGTGTTCACATAGGTATGAAAACAGCGCGTGATCTTCGTTGTTTCTTAATTTATTCATAGTATATGATTCAAGAATGTATTGCAATTTAGTGTACTAATTGCTCAATTTTGTCAATAAACGTTTATGCATAACCATGGTCGGAAACACAGTGATACGATTGAGAGAGAAATAATAAATTCAGAAATGGGCCCCATCTTGGCAATTTTTTTTTTTTTACTTGCACGGTATAAAGCAGGGAAATGTGGATGCTTCTCCATCTATGTGAAGTTACAGTCTATCACTTCTAAAAACTTTCGGTTATGCATTGAAAATAGCGCGCTTGGGATGCTGACATTTTTATAAACCCCAAGTGTCAGCCATTCCAAGAGAGTAGGTCTTAAACAGGTGATAGGAATAAGGAATAACTGGTTGGAACTAACATTTTACGTCTAGATTTCCATGTTTAAAATGTCAAATACATTTTACTGCACAGATTTATTGTTATTTATACGTACATTTCATTGGTTCCATTTGCTCAATTTAAAAACATCCAAGAATTCAAAGATACGTTTATCTAATCAATTTATTATTATTAATTGCTCTACCTTTACATCTTTTTTAACATGGTTAGTCTAAGCAATGCAACAATAAAATGAAAAGAAATTAATTGAAAAATAGAAAAAGATAACAAAAAACCAAAACAGAAAACTTAGGATGAATGCAATTTAATAAACACAAAAAAATATTTTAGAATTTATAAAATATGGCTCGTATATCCGCAAAACTTTCAAATTTAATGTAAAACAACAAAACAACAAAAACATAGGATAATAAATAAATTTAATGTAAAACATTTAGTTAAATGCAATCCATAAAAACCACTTAAAAGGAAACTTTTGTTTTCAATTCTATGAAAAAAGCCACTCGATTTTAGCTGGATAACAACACTAACAAGTTAAAAGGGGGTAAGTATGTAATTTACTATAGAGTAGCTTCGTAGAAGACAGAAGAATCTCGCAAAGTGGATTTCGATTGACATGAATATTTAGTGTGCCAAAAATTTCGAATTTTCGCTTTATATTTTCTCAAAGAACAGGTTAAGATACCCCAAAAATGTGGCCACGGCGAGCAGCCGAATTTGAAAAGGGTCTACGCGTGTCGGATAGCTATTTGTGAAGCAAGTGGTGTAAATCCGTCCTTATCCACGAAACGAATTCATCAGTTAGTTACACAATTTTTCAAAAGAAAAACAAAGTCACGTTTGAGGGGAGAAAATGTCTAGAAAGTGAGAAAGAGAGCGTTGAAAAAGTTAAAAATTTTCTCACCTACACTGTCATCAGACAATAGTTATTTGTGCACCGAAGTGAAAATGTCTGTAAGCGAAGGCCCGAAAACTCGAGAAGATATCCAAAATTGCCCTCAGTTTCGTCCCCGACGCATGAAAAAAAACTGTTTCATCACTCGAACCACGAAAGTTTTAATTTTTTGGTTTCTGAACGAGCAATAACGAATCGATTTTTTACCTGTCGTTGAAAAAGATGCACAGGGTCTCAGAGGATCAATGAATAATATGTATAAGAGAAAACCGTGCCAGTATTCCAAAGTGTCAATCAATATTATATGCCAACATTTCATTCGCCTTCGGCTCGAGCTGCAAACGTCACACTAATCACAATAAAAATTTCCAAAAAGGCATGTAATGTACTATTACATTCTTCTACATCGAATTAATTGCGTTCATGCCTTCGATGTCAATATCAATTTCAATCACTCTGAATGCGTAAATAACTATTTATCGTAAAAATTTCAAAATTGCCGTGCGAGTTTAATGAGGTCCAGGTGGCGCTCATGGGCTGTGTGTGAATGACATAAACAAAAATAAGTGAAACGTCAAACTGTATACGAAAAATGATTATTATTTTCATTTGAGGATATACTACACACATCAGCTACATCAAAAACATAAGATGTTGTTGAGACACATCTGTGCCCGATTAAAATCGACTCTAGTTTTGTTCATATCGATATTCAAGCGTGCATTATGCTGTTTTTCCCGAAAACGCAGAGATTCATTTTCAGAATGCGAAATGTTGAGTTCTGTTAATGTTGTATCCGAGAACACATCAGCAAGGCGCAGGAGTGAGGTTACCTATTTTTACCATAAATAATTTTGCAGATATTGCTCCAATTAACAAAAAAAAAACCCGTTTTGCCGCAGGCCGAAAGAGACTGGAATTCGTGGGATGATGCTCCACGTACTGTTGACGAACACATTGAACTGTATCGACAGAAACTATCTTTACAAAATTCACCGCCGCCGGCGGAAACCAAAGAACCGGATTTTTTCCAGGTTGTGACCGATATATATACACAATTCGATTGTTTCGTCGTTGAGTTCAATCAAAATGTCAATGTCCTCTGTTCTAGGATATGACACCGAAAATAATCAAACAACAAAAAGTCTTACTTCAAAGCGAAAGCGACATTCCAACAAATTTCTCACGGCTACAAGCGACGACCGCAAATATACCGGCCGCTGGGGCTGACCTGGAAGACTGGACTGATGACGATCAACCTAGTGTGGCGTGGGAAGAACTGAACGATGAACACACGAAAAATATGATTAGGGAAAAGCGAAAAGAATTGAGAGCCCAGAAGCAACAACAACAACCACAGAAACAGAAGAATCAACCAATTCTAGTTGCAGAACGAATAGATTCCAGGAGATCGTAACTTTGCCGAGCCGAATGATTACGTGGTGTGTGTGATTGAATTCAAAAGTCAGAAGAAATGGATCAGATAAAAATATTTTACGTGCACTTTACTATAACACAACAACAAAATGAACAATGAAAATATGAATTGCAACACGAGTGCGATGTGTAATTGGAATACGGCTTCAGTATTTTTAATAAATTTGTTCAGTTTTGCATACACCAGCATATCACTATCGTGGCGGCAATGTATTCCCTCCAGCATTCTTCTACTCTTCAGCCCTGCTTGAGTTTATAGCGCTTTCGACTATTTACATCGATGTATCTCAGCCAAAATAAGTAATTCGAAAATGAATAGAAGATGACAATCGAAGATGATTGATGCCTCCTGCCGTATCGGAGATTAACGACATTTTCTAATCCAATGAAATACAAATCCTTTTCCCTCTAATGTCTTTAAGTATGTGAAACGACAAAATACATTTGGTTGAGTGAAATCGATATTAGATAAGCACTCATCAGTGTTGGCTCGGCGGCTGAAATATGTCTTGTGAAGGGTTCCATTATCGAACGTTATAAGGAGAAACCAAGATCATAATACGTGTCAGTGTCGAAGCAATTTTCACGGAAATTGCTTGTAACGAAATGGGAGATAAACCGGAACATAAGCAGCTTTCACATAAAGTTGGTTTACCAATTTGGATGGATTGAAATGGGACAGCGTAATAGAGATGAGTGTGCACACCTAATTTTGTTGCCCACTGTCCGAGCTTGAAAGCAACCATGCCCATGACGCCAGATGCCCACGATTATTTGAAATGGCCGCCCGGTCTCCCGTGGCCCAGACTCTAGTAAAATAAAAATCTTTTAAATGGAGGTCCATGAATGACGTGTACCCTTGAGGGGGAGGAGAATCTGGCAAATGTGACGAGCCATACTTAAGGCATAAAAGAATCGTGGACGATACAGGCGAGGGAGTCTAAAATTCTAGACAAACATCGGACGT
This sequence comes from Phytosciara flavipes, assembly GCA_026413405.1. NCBI lineage: Eukaryota > Metazoa > Arthropoda > Insecta > Diptera > Sciaridae > Phytosciara > Phytosciara flavipes. The sequence continues at coordinate 3,023 of JANTFA010002454.1, read as the reverse complement.
CATTTACGGATGGCCTCTAATTGAGGCGTAAAATTTCGTTGGATTCTTCCACTTCGTTCACACTCGACTGTTCAATTCTCAAAAAATTGTTCCAAATGGTTTCACTACGTGCAATGAAAGTGACGATAAGGTATGGCGAAGTCATACAAGCCGCAGGACATACGTATTTTGCATTTTATAGCCTCGAACGAGCTCACTCTTCAGATTCATTATGAAATTCCTTACAAAAATGAGTTCGTTCGATACTAAAATGAAAAATTGCTTGCAAAATCCGCATGTCCTCCGATCCATACAAATTCAAACGATTGGCCATACCTTGCCCCTTCTTTCATTGGACTTTCATTGGCTGGTCAAAAGTGTCCGCTGCCGGTACAGCTAGCCAACTTTAGGCAATTCTATTTGGACCATTCATAAATGACGTCCTACAGTCTTGACTAATTTTTGACACCCTCCCCTCGTCCAATTCCGTCCAAATTTACTGACCACCTCTGGCAAATTAGAAGTACGAAATCTCTGAAAAAAAATCAAAGTGGAGATGGTTCTAACAGCTTGAGGGAAAGCAAGTTTCCAGCAGTCACTGGACAGAGTTTGTAACATTAGAGGAGCAAAAATGGGAGTCCCATTATGGGACAGTATAATCGGTCATGCCTTGTCACTAAAATACAGACATGACCACTGTCTATGAACCTTCCTTGGAATACATTTAACTTATAAGAACTTGCGTTGAAAAACACTGAGATAGACAATTTTTTAGTGTTTCTCAACGTAAGGTGTTATATTGAATTTGGAATTAACTGGCGTGACACCTTATTTCGCCTTCATTTGCTTTTACAAGTCTTATCGAAACGTGCTACAATATTGAATTTTTGCGGGCGTTATACATCGCTTGAGGAAATATCACTCCCTCCTGTGCTACATTAATTCATGAGTTGAAAAGTCTATGAACAGCCAATAAGAACTGGGCTCAAGTGGAGAAAAAATCGCTAAATGAAAAGGCTAGCTGTTACCTTGCTATCTGAAGACTCGAAAATCTCGGAAAATAGATAAGTGGTAAAGAAGCGTCAAGAAAAAAGAACGTCAGCAAACCACCGAAAAGGGAACTTTACAATTTAAGCGACGCGGTGGGTCTGTCACAAAAGAGATGACCCATGCGTCTGACCCAATGATTGCATAGTGCAGAGTACCTCGCCTCGCTTCGACGAAATGCAGTCCATATGTGATCTGAATTAATCCATAAAAGAAAATCGCAAATTTTATTTTTAACAACATTTTATTTCAGTTTTCATTAAAGTTTACACATTTATTGAATAACATCATTAAGTGGGACCTTAATTGGCTTACGTAATACAATAGTGATGGTTTCTCAATTTATGTTTTTTTTTGTTTAGTTTAATTTGATCAAAAACTATTTTCATGTTCTAACATTTAATAAATATTTTCCAAAAAGATTTTTTTTTCAATAAAAAAAGTTATTTCAAGTGAAACCTATGACTGCCATGGAAATTGTATTATTAGTTAGTCAAAGATTAAACTCACATTCACTTTGGTTTTGTTCGACATGCAAATTGCTTTTACAAATTTTCATCTTTTCTCATCGCTCTATTTTCCTATTAAACGATCATTAGATTGCAATACCTATGTCCTCACGCGGTCTTGGATAGTTGAGATCTACTCATTATATATATCCACACGTTCAGTGAGGCCGAAGTTGTAAAAAAAAGTATTAGGCGGTTCTGAATTCTGAATTCCCGTCAAACGAATTTGGATTTTAGTAAAGAAATACTTTTTTGAAAGTTGTGATATCTTTGCCGCTTAAGTGTTTTCAATTTTTATTTTCTTGAGTACGATGTCAACAGTTATGGACATTATCGATTTAAAACAATTAAATACTATGAAAATTTCAACAACTGCGACGCACAACATTATTCTGAACAAAACATTTGCTTGCGGTATACGGTTCGGAACCCTGAGGCCGAATGCAGAGCCTCGATAAATTAATTTATGTGAAAAGTGCTCTGTAGCATGGGTCCATTTTAAATGAAAAATATTCTCTAAATTCCCTAAAATTCCATTAGCGCTGGCCTACCAATGTTCGAAAACAACCAAAAAAACAAAACAAAGCAAACGCCTCATTCCCCCCGAAGTTAAGAAGAACACTTCAGAAGAGAGACATAAAACTCTCTGATGATTCTCTACTTTTTATCCAACTGTTTTATTCCGTTGTGGAAATTCTTGGTGTCATTGTGATTGTAACCGCATAAGCAGCGAGGACAAATCTTAAGTCATCGTACCATCGTACAAGTAGACTTTGTCATGAACGAGACTTCAACTTAAGGAAAAAAACGTGTACTGGAATTGGGTCAGTGACTCATGTGTTAGGGTCTTAACCTTTCTGAAACGGCAGACACATCGAGATATTTTCGTTAAGTCTGATCATTTATATAAGAATAACGAGATATGCAATGTCAAACAGCAGCTTGAAAAGCGCCGTTGTTCTAAAGAAGGCGCTAAGTTCAAACTTATTCTGTTTGCAATAAACGTATATCTTGTCATAGCACATTAAGGTGCATCGATTTCGACCTTTATTCGAGGGCGACACCGGATACAAAACTTTCAAAATCCGTAGAGAAAATTTTTTTAGTCAAATATAAGCTTGCACCGAGTCATTTTCTGAAAATGTTAGAGTTTTCGAATCAGCATCATGTTTCGTGCTACCTGACTTGTCGATCACGACTCTTTGATTGTTCCTCAATTTTAATAGACTCTCCTGTCTTCCATACACTACATCGAGCAGAAAAATTGTCTGAAAAAGTTCGACTAGTAGCGTTGAGGTGGCTCCAAAGTTCACCGAGGTCAACATTTTCAGATTTTTTCAAAATCAGCTCAAACATTTTTGATTAAAATTGTAGACCAATTTTGAGCAAAGATAGCTTATTTTAAAGCTCTTGTGATCAGGCCCTTAGCTACAAACGGGCAAAGCTGGGCATTGTCCACCCTGGAATTCTAAATGCCCACCCTGAGCA
>JANTFA010002343.1:0-16591 GCA_026413405.1 Phytosciara flavipes | reverse complement strand
CGTTGCACCCCAGATAGAAGGAGCATCTGAACTATTTCTGAAAAAAATTGAACAACATGATACTGACAGATGGCCATCGAAAACATAACCACAGATTCGATATTCGCAATCCTGGATCGTAAATATATCACAAAATATTAATCGTAGGCACAAAAAAAACTATTTCACGATTAACTTTATCCTGGAGCCATTTCGAAAAATATTTATTTTGTGTGTGGTTATGTCGGTTGGTCTGTGAACAAAGAAAAATTCGGCAATGTTGCAACCATTTTGACATTTCATCCGTACTATGGAAAATGCTCAGATGCTCCTTCTATCTGGGGTGCAACGCGACGCCATCTAGGTCTCATTTCTCTGGTTTTGTTACTTCAATATTTTGAAGATGGAGGAATCGGTCTTAGCTAAACTAAACGAAATTCATTACACGCAAAGCAGAAGGCGTACAATTACTAGGAAATAATTGAAAAGTAAAAGTTACATGAAAATATTTTGTGTTCGCGCTTTTTTTTTTAAATACAAAAATACTTACATCCCTACCGGTCTTTATAAACACAAAAAAAAAGGGAAAGGAAAATCCTTTTCATTCTTTTGTTTTTGAATTTTTACGTTGTGATACATTTTAATTTTACAAAATTTATTTTATTTTATTATTTTCTTATAAGTTCTTCTAATTAAAAACGGAAATAAAACAAACAAACAAACAAACAAGAAAATAGGCAAAAGCAAAACCTTTCTAAAAGAGAGTTTCGGCAAACCATTTTATTTAGTTTTTATTTTTATTTAGTTTTCCATTATTTTTTTGTTTTCTTTAGTTTTTATCATTATTCCGCCGTTCTATTATTTTTTAACTGTAAATTTTATGATTTTAATTAATTTCTCTTATACTTTTAGACGAAAGACGATGGTTTTGCATTTTATTTCAAATTGAAAGCCTGAAAGTTTGTATAAAATAATGATTGTATATGACACAATAACATTGATTTCTATTATCAATAATTGCACAAAGCGAATATTATAAATACCTAGGTCACTTCGAAGAAATAGAGTTTAAGTTGAGACCCTTCTGTCGGGTATCATTAATTGAAAATGAAAGGTTAAATGAAAGGCCTCGAAGGTAAAACAAATCGTATATACAGAACGTTCAGACGTCGAAATCTACTTCTAATGTGAAAATAAAAACACTTAAAAACTAACAAACAAGCAATAAATTAAATTGTAAAAAATCTAATTCACTAGCGAATAAGCATGATGTGTATTTAATGTTTAATTTTTTAATTTTAAAACTAAAATAAAAACGAACACAAATTTTTAGTGATTTAAGAGATTTCTATATTATATTATACACACACACTTTAAGTGCAATTAACATACACAAACACACACAAACAATGAAGATATAGAGAGCAGTGTTATCATTAAGTCCTCTACGATTAATTATTTAAATGAAATCCTAAATTTAAATCTTCCTCCTACTTCGTCTGACCTATTTTTTACCAACATTTTATTTTAGATCTAATAAATGGCCATCCATAGATGACACTTTTCTTTCAACGTTGCCAGCCAAACTATAAGTCATCAATAACTCGAAATGTATGCACTTTCAATGGATGGTCAAATTTCTCATTTAGATAGAAATTATATGGGGGCTCGACCATACATTTATGAGGCTTGGAATTGGTCGGTTTAGGTCAATTTTTGACGTGATTTAATTTTGAGCTGACCTGACATGAGCTGTTTCAAATTTAACCTGAAGTGACCTGCACGGGCGGGCCAAAATGATTCCGGGCATTAGCTCATGTAGTCATTTTTTGGGCGGGCAACACATAAATTTACAGTGTTCAAAGCTCAATCTATTGCACCATATCACCATTTTGCAAGCTCATTTACGTAAAGTTGAAAATTATGACTAGGAATGCGGGCAAAATTTTCTTTTGAGTTGGGCATCTGGTGGGCATAAACTTCATCGGGCGGACTTCAGAAATTTTTCGGGCAGTAGGCGGGCCGGGCATTTTATTTCGAAAAAAAGTTGGGCGTCGGGCCGGGACTGCCCGCACACCTCTAATTCCTGTTAGTTTTCGTTAACGTGAACTTCTAAAATCGTATTTTTCGTCACGTGGCTTCATGCTAGACATTTGCACAATCAAAGTAGAACATTTGCCAAAACGTTGTCATAACAATTGATGAATCGGGTCCGAGCCTTACATTTCAACCATTCAGAAGTGCATACACTTTTCGAACTATATTGACGATTCAAATATCGTTGGCGACACTGAAAAAGCGTGACGTCATTCATTATGGATGGACTATACTGAACAAGTGCGAAAGGAAAATATTTTCGTTCCAGTGAGATTAAAACAAAATACAAGAGAAAAAAAACAAATTTCAATATTTTTTACTCAGAAGCGACACGTTTTTAAGTAGAATACCTCCTCACTTACCATTGTTATCATTGGCAAGTAATCGTACTAGTAATTATTACTTACACAATTCAATTAGTTAAATGCTCCATTGATGATTTTCTTTCTTAAATGTTGCTGCTGTTGTTTGTTTTTCTTTTTTAATTTTTATTTCTATGTGTACTTGTTTCTTTGTATAAATTAAAGAATTAGAATTAGAAGAAAACAAAATTTAATTAAAATGAAACGTTTTTAATGATTCAGTTTTAGAAACAAGAAACGTTTGCATATAGAATAATGTTAGGCAATATTTTTTTTTGTGTTGATGTTGATAATTATAAAAAGAAGCAAAACAAAACAAGAAATTAATACAAATTACAGGAGTTTTTTTTTTAAATGAAATCCTATCCAATAAATTGAATTCAAAAAATATAATTTTTTGCATTTTTGTATGATGATATGATTCGGAGACACGTGGCTTTTGACGAATGACGAAATTTTCTTCATACATTTTGGCGCGCGATGGGGGGAAGAGTGGTCTAAAATTCTTAATTTTAAGCTAAGCGTGCGTAATTTGTGAATGGTCCCTAATATTGGACTTTAAATCATAATTCCAGTTGCTCGTCAAAGGAACGGGTCAGTAAAAAAAATTAAGAAAACCCGTATGAGTAATGTGTGACAAACTAGCTAGTCCATAAGAAGCATACACCTCAAAACTACTCAGCAACATTGCATCTACAAATCATTCGATTTAAGCCCTTCAATTGTCAAAATTGCTTACAGCGTCGAATTCATTCGTTGAACTCTCTGGATAAAATTTACAATCAGCAACAATCAGACCGAACAATGTAGCTTCCTAGCAACATCATAGAATTTATTTTCCAATTTCGATCTTGACAATTACAGTTGTTATAGTGGTAGGAAGTTGTCGTCTATATGCGCCTAGATCAAAGCAAAACTGAATTTGTAGAATGATGAGCGTTTGGAAGTAAAATTGTAAAACTGAATTAGTCACTGTTCTTAGGGCATCAGAATCTGGAGCAGGATATCAGTTTCAATTTGAATGGGTAATGTACTGGTGTAAGCGAAGCAGAGCTATGCCAAAATGAAAAAACGAAAGCGAAAAATTTTCACATGGAATTCTGTTTTGCTGAAAAAACAGAAAAATGTAAACAAGTAAACAAGTGCGATGCACAACAGAATTCCGTGTGAAAATTTTTTGTTTTCTTTTTTTTTATTTATCCGATAGCATGTAAAGTAATTTGTTATATTTTCTGACGATCATATAGCTCAAAAAGCTTCCGTTACTGTTATTTTTTTAGTGTAATTTGTATATGTTCGTTTTCAGCCTGAAGATGAGCGCAAACTCGCTCGAAATATAACAAAATTCCGTAAACAATAGTTATTTGTGAACTTGTTTGGGACGGTTGTTTTTAGGCAATTTCGCGGACAAAATTCAGAAAAGTAGGAACTGAAATCTATGCACCATATTTTGCTTCTCTCATTTCGCCATTATACACAGAAACTATGAGATCTTACAAACGTTTGTTTTCCCGCTATACGAGTACAGCTAGTGCCAATGCTAATACGCAACGATGGAGTTCTGCGGTCTCAGAGCAGCATACAATTAACGACTCTAAGACAGGGCCTATTTTAAGGGAATTAAATTCTTAAAAATTACCGAAAAATTTCATTCCCTTAAAATAGGCGCTGCTTCAAATTGTAGGAAGCTGCGGGAATCGGTCCTCACGTGATACCATTTTATATTGCATTGAATTTAAAAACCGAGCCGATAATGGGATGTACATCTCAGAAGATTATCTGAACAGTTTCACTTGATTGTGATTGACTCTAGAAATTTTCCTCGATTTTCTTTTACTTTTTCGATGGGTCTTAACCAGCTTTCTTCTTGGCTTTAAAAACGCACGTCATGTCTTGTTTTTCGGCTATAAATTAGCTTTCTGATCAAAGTTTTGCAATTTTCTTCGCCCAAGTGTTTCTCTGATGGGCATTTGTGGTTCAATGTCAGCTAACATATAATGAACCGAACGTACACAAATCTATGGCTTGGAAGTTTACAAAAAATGTATATTTTGAAGTACTAGTTCTCAGTGGTGCGTGCAACAATAACATCAAAGATTTTTTTAATAAAATTAAAGGCCAAAATGTCCAAATACGAAGTGAGTTGGATAAATAAAATAAATGAAGCTCGGTGTGATGCGGTTTTTTATATAGTAAAATACACGTCAAAGCAATTGAAGTACAAGATTCGAAATCAGCCGATTAAAAACACTTTGATCGAAAGAAGTAATAGACCCGGAAATAACACTGATAATATGCTTGCCGTCTGTGACAGGTTATTTCTATGCCAAAGTACAATCTTTGATAAAATAGTTTAATGTCGATATCATAAGCACAAATCCGTATTGTTCAAGGTGGAATTGTTTACGAGCCTTTTAAGATTATTTTATCCAGAAACACGGACGCGCTAGCGCGAACATCGTTTATTTACATGCAACTTTTGGCCTGTCTCGCATGGTTCAGATTCCGTTAGTGTTTAGAGGAAGTGTTTGATTTCTAACGTTTCACGAAACCGTGTAGCATAGAATGGGACATATATAGTGCCGGCTCAGGACCGGACAAAGGATATATGAGGCTTTTCCAGCCCATTCAACAAGATGACCTTCAAACAACTCTACCGCCTCACAATTTCAATATTTTGAAGTAGAAACCTCATCTACATGATAATAGTTCGCGTAAAAGTTAAGCTGTTCGTCAATCACACAACCAAGAGAGTAAGTTTCACTCACGCGTTCTTAATAATCAGCATATTTTTGTTCAGTCTGTCATTTCGATTCTTTTGTGGCGCAAAGCCAGAAGCTAACAACAAAAATCATCAAACTCAAGAATGGCACTAAGCGTCCTAACATTGCATGACATGGTAATGACGGTAATACCCGTAGATAAATTTACGTCTAAATCTGTGAAATGTTTATTAAAAAGATCATTTGGATATACAGGATTTCTAAATACTTCTAGATTTAGCTACATAGAGAGTGATAATTTTACAGCTCATCGGAGATGATGAAATAGAGGACACCATAATACCTTGAGACTGGAACAGCTCTGAATACCCCACACCATGTGGTGTGTTTAATACTAAACATCATCATTGATGATTCATCAACTAGCTTCTTACTTGGTCTTTAATAAGACCTGCTGGTCTTTTGTTGTTTCGTTCTCTTTGATAGCAGAAAGTGAAGTGGTTGGCTATTTATTTGCTGTTTGATTATTCTTCAACCAAAGAGCAGTATAAACAGCTTGTATTGATGATATAGCTCAATATAGCTACATAAACTTACATTATAGTCAATCCCATGACCAGTTCCGTGATGCACGAAATTTGGTCTTGAAATAGCTTGGAATCGGTGAGACTTTCCTTAGACCAGGGAGGGAAAGACATGGAACAAATCATTATTTACAAAACAAAATTATAATTCAGATGGTATCGTTGGCTAATGATTGTTTGAGGATGTATAAATGCATAGTCTGACCTTAGGACATAGTGACAAAAGTGTGACACACACCTGATCTATTTCGTTGCCGAGGCTTTCGATGAAACTAAAAATTCCACTTAAAATTTGAATGTGCAAACTCAAAAACAAAATGCGACAGTAAACGTAAGAGCGGTAAACTGTTGGACATTCTGTTTTCATTCGAAATTATTTACTTTCCGAAATTCCAAGCACGACCTTTTGTGTATGTTAATAGAATTACATGATATCATTGCATCATTCAGTCTCTATATAATGCAGGCATTACCTTCGGCGACCACGTAATTACTATCGTCCCTCAACCATGCTCTATTTTACAAAAGGAAATCGGTGTGTGGTTGAAATCTCTTCAAATTCCTTGCTGTTGTAGATGTAAATCGAAAGCTAGAAACGTTTTTCAAACTGATTCCTCTTTTTATGATAATCTTATGTCGTCTCATTGCATGACATGGTAATGCTGTAGATAAATTTACACCAAACGCAATACCACTAAGCTTTGCTATGTATGGGAACATTTATGGGAAGATAACGAAATACAATCATAGACCGCTTTCAGAGTGTGATGAGTTTAATAACAAACGTCATCAACTAGCATTTTACCTTTAGTGTGCCTCACATTATCTCTGATAAGTTCTGTTGTTCTTTTGTTGTATCGTCCTCTTCGATATCGATGAAGGACCATTCATAAACTAACGCAACAAAAACATCGAGATTGCATAAGGAAAACACTTTTTGTCTCTTGTTTTTGCGTAACATATTTACGTTATGAATGATCCCTAAGATAAAGTAGAGTGGTTGGTTATTTGTTTACTGTGTGATTTTACACAGCCTGAAACACATCCAAACCCAATACACACGCCATCCATGTTAATTTTTGAAGAACCGGCTGGTGGTTATTTTACCATGACAATCAAAACAGAAACCACAAATTCATCATCATTTCAACAACAAAAATCGTATGAATCGATATTGATCACTTCAAAGCTTTGATCATTCTCAAATTGCAGTTTTACGCAACGAACATACTCAACCTCAACTAGAATGACTTTTATTCGTTGTCCAGCGGCATTTAGGTTATTTAACTTTTACTGTGTGAATTGACCTTTCAAACGCACTTAGAAATGTTCTCTATAGGTATATAGGTCAACTCTCTAGCAAAGTCGCAAACGTTGCTTACAAAATTAGATGGATTGAACATTGAAATCGAACAGTGTACCTTGAGAATATTTTATCACTGTGTACAGTTTTATGAAATTCTCAAGGGTACACTGTCCGATTCGGATCGCCCTAGTTTTGTTACTTTACTAGAGAGTTTCCTTGGTCTTTCCCATCATATGCGATTGAAAACGATTTTTGACAGGCCTTAAACTACCCGAGCGTCATCCAGACAACCTCAACGCTTGTGTGAACCATACAATTTACAATATTTTGTGGTTATCTGGATGACGCTTTGACAGCCCGAATAACCTTGATGGAACAGATCTGTTGTGACAAAAATAATGAAATTAAAGACGGTGGCTAACGACCATATTGTTAGGGCTCTGAAAACCAAAGCTGAACACTGTATATGTGGAGAAGGTGACGCTAATCAGTTAATTGACTGAGACATTACTTCTCATAGGAAAAATCCACACAAAGTCGGTTAGTGCTACCCCACCAGCAACATATATATGCAGTCTTGCTGAAACCCAAAGCAGTAGCACCGCTTGACGATCTTTATATCCTTACAAAAAGTCGTATTTTTTCACTGATGCAGTAACGCAAGAAAAAGTCGCTGCTCTTTACCATAAAACAGAGACTGTGCTAAAATCATGTAAGGGAACAACAGCAAAATTTAACCTCCTTAACATGCAAAGTCTTGGCTTGGCTCATATGACGGGAGCTTTGCTCGTGTGACGTGAGCTTTGCTCGTCTGTCGAGGGCTTTGCTCATATGTCGTGGGCGTTGTTGTGATTATCTGTCAATCATTTTTCGGGTGCACAAGCCGATCCGTTTTTCAGGCGCTACATTCCATTGAAATTTACACTACACAAATAGCTGTGTTGCCAAAACAATCGGCCAAACTGAATGTATTCTACCGAGTGAAGAATATGATGGAAAACAATTATGGCAGAATACGCTCAAATTCTAGAAACCGAGCCGATTGGGTAGTCGCAGTGTTTGGAAACAATAAAATCGCTCAAATATTTTCATCTTTAATGCCAAATCAATTTCGACATCCAATCGATGTCATCATCAGTGGCTGAAACAATCACTATGAGGAGTAACATTACAATAATGGAAAAACACAACAATTTCTACCTTTTCGCGTCTACTAGCAAATTTAACAACAAAGTTCATCGTCAAAATCGTGTGTAATGCTAAAATATAAACATCAGAGTCATAGTGATTGTTTCAGCCACTGATGATGACATCGATTGGATGTCGTAATTGATTTGGCATTAAAGATAGAGAGTGATTGAAGTGGTTCTTACGTAAGTGAAGCGGAAGAAAATGGATACTTCGAATCCGATTCGAACGAATATGAAGGCGCAAGTGGAGAAGGAGATAAACATTTCAGACGAATCTGAGAGATATACGATCGACAATAGTGGAGACGAGTGCTGCATCTTTGAATCATTAAAGCAATGTGGCGAAAAAAGTGGTTTCGATAGACATCCCTAAAGTGAGTAAAAGGGGAAGACCCAAGCACAGTTGGGCCGGCCAAATTAGACAGCGATAAAAGCGATTCGGGCTAACACAAGTAGAGGAAAAAGAAGAAACGAATGCGAGACCCGTAACACGATCAATGAGTAACGCATATCGGCCATTTGTACGATGTTTAATAGCTGAGATATAAACTTGAGCTCCCTCGCTGGGACCGCCCTAGAGCTTAAATACAAAATTCTAAGAACAAACACTTTGGAATGGAATAGTTTGACACAGGTTTGAAGCCGGTCCCTTATGAGGGTCAATAACGGTCGCGGACGCTCGGTGCATAGGGTTTCCTGATTTCCTTCATCGTCCATATTCGGTTTCTTCGCATTGACTACTTGCTCGTATATGAAGTCGTCCAGCAATCCTTTCGGTAAATGTTCACCTGCAAAACGAAATCTTTAAAATTTCAAAGTGAACATTTGCGACACACGCACCCACAAGAGCAAGTCGTCCCGTATTGCTGGAACGGGAGATCACTGAGATTACACACGTATACCGGTTCCGTTTGGGGTAATCGCTTGTTGTCACTAGGATATCCACCGAAGTTGGTTGTTAAATCTTTGCCGACCTAAAATGGTATGGTGGTGAGGCTCAATCAATGAAAATGCTATGCATCCTAGTGGATCATCATATCGACAAGACCTACAATCACCGTTTGCCTATTCAGATCCTTTAGCGAATAGACCAGTTCTCTGCTGATTCCATCGTAATTTCCAAAATCTGTCCAAGATCCAATTGACCGGTGCTTCTTTCATCCAATCGTAAGCAGAAATTTTTACGTGCTCGTCTTGATACTCCTGGACGTAACGTTGGCCCTACTTGATTTCACGTCGAAGTTCCATTCTGATGTCGCTCATAAAGAATACGAGCCCGACGAGTTCAAGCTTGACTGTTGGAAATCTATCGAAGAGAAGGAAAAAATAGTCCATAGGGCGACTGTACTGTTTCTCACAATCTTACGAGACTGAGTTACTTGATTTTCTCTGTTACACTCCGGTTTGTCGAATACGTTTTGTTCCTTAACACGTATATCACCGTCCATCCATTAGTCCTGAAAAAGAAAGGAACAAATTTTCCTTATCAGGAACGAGAGACTCGGATCAACATTTTTGGCTAAACAATTTTGACAGTACTTTATATTGTATATGATTCGTACAGCATACAGAGCCTACTTAATAAAATATCTAGCCGATACACAACTTTTCTAAGATCTTTCTTAAGTCACTGGGCCTTAACTCCTTACACTTTATGAAACTTTAGTAACGTTTTGTACTGATGCGTCTAGCATAAGTATAGAATCAAAGTAACAAGAGCTTTTAAGTCTCTGATGGAGATGTAATTGACATTTTCTCAACTCAGTGACGAAATGAGTAATTGCACTACATTCGCTCCTACTGTACCACAGCTTTCGAACCAGAGTCCACGTACCGACCATTTCCGTTTACCGAAGCTTGATTTTTCTACTATAAATGAATTTCAAAATGAAATTTTAATATGCACGTTTATGTAGGTCGCTTTATGTTACATGGCTCTGTGGCTTGTCACTTTCCTAAAGCCTCGAATATTTTGCGAGGCTTCAGTAGTACTCGTTCATATAGAGAAAAATTACCATAAAATCAAAGACAGTGATTTTTTTCCTACTTGTGCCAAAAATGTCTCATTATTTGGTATGTTGTATTTTTCCTATTAATACACTAAGAACCCTGAACGAAAATTGTTTGAAAAACATTTTGGTTTCTCTACGAAAAATTATTTGCATCATTTACAAATTAAATCAGCTGCGGTAGTAAAAGATATCCAAAACAACCGTTCTCTTGTAAATAGCAAAATGTCAAAACGAGCTAAGACCATCATCCTAACATGCGAAAGAGAGACTAATGCATTTTCACTAGAAGAGTGCGGGAATGATGGACTTAGCTCGTTTCGATAATAATACATTGATTCTATTTACCATCGCGAGCCTATGCCGACTATGCGAGTATGAACGGTTCGCTTGTAGCACGTTAAAATTTTTTGTTCGTGAATTCCTGTAATGTGAAGTGAAGTGTTATATGAATTTATCCAATATTTATTTTATTGCATTCACGATTTGCTTTGACAGATAATTACATCCCTAGAGCGCTAAGTCAAACATTATTCATTTGCTGTCAAAGCAGTCATATGTTGTTGTCTCGTTTTCGCTCATGCAATAAAGCCGTATATCATCATATAAGGGGAAGTCTGATGATAATCTACTAATAATCGTTATTCCATACGGAAAGTTGACATTACATGTACATGTTCCTACCGCGGAAAGTGGTCATTATACATGTATGCAATGTAATAACAACTTTCCCCATGGAACAGCGATTGAATTAAATAGCACTACGTTGGATGCTGGAAATAATTCATTGATTCGGGACAACTTATGAGACTTGTCAACTCACTTGTGTGTTTGAAGCAACTCGTTTTAGAAACTACTATTTCGACTCGTGTAGTGGCATACATCGCAATCAACTCGCGTGTGCAAAGTCTACACTTATCAAAATAACCGTTTTCAAAGCTTGTTGCTTGAATACACACTCGTCAGTTAGACTCGTATCACAAAATTGTTCTTATTGTTGACAGGTTGAGTCAATAAATTTTTTCAGGTCGATATATTTGGTAAATGAGCCCTAGAAACCAAGATTTTGCAAACATGTATCTTTGAGGCAAAATAATTAGATAATTTTGTGTACCAAAACACATTTGAGAATGCTGTGATCGAATTACCTTTTTCTCTATCACATTTTGGTGTTTATCTAACATGACATGATTTTTTTTATTGTTATTATCATTGGTTCTGTCAAACTGTTTTGTTTTAATAAAAAAAAATTTTGTGTCCATTCCATTGCATGTCAAGATAGTAAACAAATCTGTACCAAGTAACAGACAACTATCTCAACACATTATTTTCTATAAGTAAAAACTGCCTAAGAATTTGGATTTTTCATAGGCTTATGGTGCCGAACCGTTTGTATGAGAAAAGTTATTGCATTCCGTTGACTGCTGAAATTTCTATTTCAAATAACAACAGTGCAGCTCTTGAATGTATCTTTTCTGCATCACAATTCGATTGTTTTTTTCATCGAAATCAATATCACAATAGTTATTTTCCTAACGCATGCTAAATGGCTTTTTTAGCGAATGAGAGGTTTCCGGCACGAGCCGGAGGCGAGCGATGGAATCGAATTCGCTAAAAAAGCCTTTTAGCATAAGTTAGGAACAACGTTTTCCATTTTCTCATTATCTTTTTGAAAACGTAAATCAAATCGTAAATTAGATGAATATTCTGACCATCGCGTGATGAGATTTTGACAACGATTTGTTCCATCAGGGGCAAGCAATGAAAACAAACTTTGATTCACGCGATTGTTGTCCGTTATGAGAGATAAAACAGTTGGAACAAAGTAACAAAGCAATTAGTGCAACCTCTAGTTAGATAACTTCATACACTACGTACCAACATGTATCCTTTCAAATCTATGCCTGATGGATTCTTTGTAGGTATTAGATTTACTACCTCTTTCATTCGACCTAAGCAGGAGCTTACTAAAACCCCGAATAAGAACTATCCAAAAGTTAATGGAAAAAAGGGTCCAAAAAACTGAAATTATTGCTGTGTGAATGTTTACTCATGGGATACTGTCTCATTGTAATCTTCAGACATAAAAAAGTCATTGGAACCTCGTTTCCGAAGAAATAGAAATCCTTTTCCAGTTACTAATTAAAAAATATATCGACCTGGAAAAATTAGTTGACTCTACCTGTCCAAGGGTATAACACGAGTATGTGACAATGTTCCCAACGACATAAAACAGAAATTTCAATTTTAAATAACAATAAACAATGAAAGTTGAGACCAGGTATGGCCAATCGTTTGAATTTGTATGGACCGGAGGACATGCAGATTTTGCAAGATTTATCTTCTATTTTCGCATAGAACGAACTCGTTTCTGTAAAAAATTTTATAATAAATTTGAAGAATGAGTTCGTTCGAGGCAACAAAATGGAAAATCCACACGTCCTCCGGCTTGTATGACTTGGCCATACCCTGTCACGCCTTTCATTGGAATCGAATGTTACTAATTCGTTACTAATTTCGTCGCCAGTAAATATTTCGTTTTTTTTAATTGTAAAATTGCTACGGAACCTGAAATCTTGTTCAGGCTGCATAAACTGGAATTTTTCACATTATATTGAGCAAAGCTTTTCCATTTAGGCGTATTATGCTATGGAAATTGCTATCTGAGGAAGGTAGTGGCGATATTGTGGATTACTGTGCGAAAATAGGCATACTCGTACAATAGGTGCGGAGTTTGAGTGAAAATAGTATATTATGTCACAAGGACCAAAAAGGTGTCTTTTTGTCCCAGGGAGTGAAAAGGTCCGAGGATGGAGCGGAGCGTCGCGAAGCAATTCAATGATAAATGATTTTTTTGGAGCATCGAGTGTCAATCTCTTATCTATACCCAGTGTCGTATCTAGCATACTCAGCGCCTAGGACCTCTCAAGTCTAGCGCTTAGTTTCTCTAACAAGGGACCCGTATAATACGATGGGTATGAAAGCTACCTGTAAAAATGCCACGCAGAGAAAAAAATCTTACATTGAAAAATGAATTTTCATGTAATTATCCAGCACTCCATTCCTCCAGCGCCCTGGACAATGGTCCAATTTGTCTCTATGAAAATGCGCCATTGTCTATACCGGTAATGGCTAAACTGCATTTATTACTCGGTTGCACAAATTATTATTATTATTATTATGTCTCTGGATATTGTTGAATCTGATTCGGAAGAGAAAAATTCGGTGCAATATACATCGGCAATAAAATAGCGAATCTACGTATGTATTGCGTAATGTATCATTACGTGCTTCTGTTCGGCCAATGCATTTTTAAGAGGTTCGTTTTCGCATTTGACGAGCAGAAGCACGTAAAGCACTGTACGCATTCAAATTATTGTGTTGACGAGTGAGGATATATCCCTCGCCTTCGGCTCTGGATGTACCTCTCCCGCTCGTCAAAACAACAATTTGGAACGAGGACGTAATGTAATGATTATAAAGTTGAAATGATGATGGTAAAGTACGATTTACGGTAGTAAAATGGCCCAAATTCTATTCACTAACAGTCTAAAAACTGTCGAGTCGTCATATTATTTGATCAGATTTATATTATTGACTAGATAGAGTTGGACCTTTGGGTTACTATTGTCGTCTTACATCTCACAAAAGTTATTAACATAATAAAACGTTGAATTTGAAACGCCTACTGCAAATACAAATTGTTCGTACAAAACTACTCACTTTTCTCAACACCCATACACCGTCACAGCATAAAAGAATATTTCATCACACACTTCCGCTGATGCGGTTGAAATTGTCGTTTTAGATTTTTTTTATTTATGCTTAAATTCTCAGAAATAGGTCCACACATTCCTCAATTCATTTATGTGTAATCAAAATACAATAAAATGGCGTCATAAACTAAACCTTAATCAATTCGAAAATGATGTCACTTTGAACTGACGTAATGGTCCATATGGGCAGCCAAATCTTTTTGTTCAAATGTTCCAATAAATTGCTGGTAATTTGAAAAATCTTGTTCCTTTTTGTAAGATATTACGCTGTACGCTGTCATTAGTTTAAATCTAGTCGATTAACTAAGAAATCTTAATAAGTCAAATAGTCTTAATAGCGAACACAAAATATTTCTGGAAGGGTGAAAAACACAAAAACACTCCGACTTTTGCAATAATTCTGTATATTACCATTTACACTTCGATTGAAATTTTATGAGTCTGAGCATTGGTTTGAGGAAAAGAAGAATCAATCTGATGCCTGAACCGATGATTCCTCTTCGAATCTCGAGATCAACCGCATAACCTTAAATCTCGCACAATTTGATAAATTCAATAATTGAATGAAAAGATGGATATTCGCCCCCGAGTGTGAATAGTTCCTTATATCCTGTATACCTATTTATCGATGTTGGTGATACAGACCAAGGCTATGGACTGTTGGGAAGGTCACCTCGATCAAGTTTCTGAAAAAAACATTTTAAGACGCCTCTGTGCTTATAAAAGTCTTTATGACAATTTCAACTTACAACAACGAAAAATGTTTCCGGTACCAGTTGTATCTTATCAGACCAAACTTTGCATTAACGCGACAAAGCAAATTCTATACCTTCTTCCCTTTCTTTTCTCTCTCCACCACCGGAGATACCAAATATTTGTCTCATTGCAGTTTATTGAACCTTCTGTTTCTGTTTAAGTTTCTGCCTTCGCGTTTGATTTACTAGTTATTTCCCTGGGTATTGAAGTCGACAATTTCCTTTCTTTAATTGTTCAGCAAAATGTTAGCATAATGAAGACTTTAGAGGAGAAAACAAATCTGTAAATTTTTTGCCACATAAGCAGTCGTCATCCCAGTCAACAATGAAGCTTTTACTTTCTTTGCTTGCCCTGTTAGCGACATCAGTATATTTCTCGGCTCGTGATTGAGCTGGAATTTTCTCCGTTTGTCTGTATCTGCCTCATCTGATGCACCTTTGATCGAAAAACGTGAGAAGTGAGTAGTTTTTCCAGAAAAAAGTTGGTGTGGACTTTTGGAATTCTTTTTTTTCGTATTTTAGTCAATATTCGACGTGTTACAAACGTAAGAGTGAAAGCATAGGATCCTCGTACTTGGTACGGGTCTAAAAAGAGTGACGCAAGTCCAACGTCTTCTACCTACGAAAGCAATGATAACGAACAAAAACCTTTTCAAAGATGAAGGGATTCAAGTCTGTTACTAAAAGAGTTTTCTGGTGTTCCTTTTAGGGATACTATATTTGTGCGAGAAATGAATTCAATTCAACAAGTGTTCATACAAGTTATCTCTCAAAAACGATGATCGTTGTATGTAAATTTCTGTGCCTCTTACATACAATAAACAGTTTTCATCGATTTTTAGAAAACAATTTCTAGATTATATACCATCTGTCCATCAAATCTGGTTGGATAACATAGTCTTCATATTCAACTTTGGAGCTTGTTTCTCTCGTTTTTCGTTTCTCTGAGTGATGCAAATTCCGAACATCCCGAGCGTCGCTCGTTGAATAGTTACTAGGTCTGGAAAGCTTGGAGAAGCTTGTTCTTGAAAACGTAAATCGAATCTCAAATTAGATGAATATGCTGACCATCGCGTGATGGGATTTTGACAACGATTTGTCCGATCAGGGGCCAGCAATGAAAACAAACTTTGATTGACGCGATTGTTGTCCGTTATGAGAAATAAAACAGTTAGTCCAGTTAGAACAAATCAACAAGAGGAATTAGTGCAACCTCAAGTTAGATAACTTCATACACTACGTACCAACTGATTGGAGACGGTCGCTGATTTCCAACACGTATCGTTTCAAATCTATGCCTGATGGATTCTTTGTCGGTATCAGGCTCACTAACTCTTTCATTCGACCAAAGCAGAAGCTTACTAAAACCCCTAATACATGTTGTGGCCACCTCATCCTTGTTTTCTGCAAAGCCTGTTAATTCGTGCCAAAAATTCACTACTGCTGTAGAGCTTATCAATCTGGACGAGTACATACTTTTCCTATTCTGACAAATTTGGAGCCACTTTTTTTATTTAGTTCAAATTGGATAACTTGTTATTCGATTTTAAATCTTGCTAATTAGCAATTCGTCGCAAATTTACTGGGTGTGGGAAAATCAACACTTCTGAGTCACGAATTAAGTCATACGTTTTACTGGACTGTATAAAATATTGTGATGCGTTCAACAAAGTGTTCATACCCCACGGTTTTCATTATTTCCAAAAAAAAAAATCGAAAAAATTATGAAAATCGGATGAAATTTGTTCCACATATGGACCAGAAAAAACCCTGAAACCCAGGATGACGACAATTTTCTTAGGTCGAGATG
>JANTFA010002232.1:0-16593 GCA_026413405.1 Phytosciara flavipes | reverse complement strand
AAGCGAAAGATATTCTGTCAAAAAACTTTTAGACAACTTTGGTTAATATTAAGATGGTTTTAAAACTAAAGTTTAATACCATGATGCTCTTGGAATGGGTGGTGTATGATGCTTTTTAGTTTGCCGTATAGAAAAATGTATGAAAGGGACATTTTGTGTGTTTATCTTTGCTGGGAAAATGTTCTTTATAAAAAAGTGGTTTACTTTCCGCGATTATCGGCATAGACAACATGCAGGAAAGTCGTCTCTTGAACCGAGCACCGTCTTAATTAAAATCTATAATTTATACTGATGGAGTTGCGACAGTTCCTTTAATAACGATGCTCTTACATAATGAAGATAACCAAAATTGATTGACGGGATTTGCTCAGTTATCGGATCGATAGCGGATGTTGTGACGTTAGTTTGTCCTCCTGAAAAGCCTAAGCACTTGGATCGCTTGATCGATACTTTCTATGAATTAAGACTAGTCTTCAATTTGAGTACAACGTATTTTGCAACATTCATCATTAAATTAGTTGCAACAAGCTTACTGGTCGAGAACTAGTAGGACTTTGCAACATCTGAGGACAAGACTACGGCTTAGCTCAGTGGTTAAGTACTGGCTTTCCACCAAGAATACCGTATAGTTCAAGCCCAGGCTTGTACCAATTCTGAATAGGATTTTTCTCTAATGAACAGCACAAAAGTAACGTTCCTAGGTTCACTCAAGCTTAGTAAAGTGGGTAGTTGAGGAAGTACAACGAACTATTACGTCACTCATGTGTGCATTTGTGTATGGAGCAAGCTGGCTCGAATCCAGCTGATACAACAAACTATTATTACTTGTGGTTCCCAACAATACCACCGGCATTCTATACTAATTTTGCCCCTAGTACACTGAATGTTTCGGAAGTTCAATTAATAGAACTTGTGTGTATGACTAAAATACATTGCGCATAAGCGGTGGATAAGCAACACCGAATCGTTTTACCTCTTACATGTACATCTGTTATCGATAATAATGAAAAAGAATTAGTGGAAATATTCGGCTAATTCGGTCTTATTATAGCAACATTCTGTGATCAAAGAATTGAAGTAAAAGAGTAAAAGTCAAATGAAATCAAAAATTTGAAGATGCTCTGAGCAAAGGAAGTAATAGATTTAGTAAAAATACTGTTGATATGCTTGTCATTCATGACAGGCTAACCGGAAATTTTTGCATCATAATCACTAATGGCAGGTTACTCAGCCGTTTCCTTCGAAAAATGAATTCCTTTTAAGTCATTTCTATCAATTTTTCTTTATTTTTTTAGAATTGGTTTCCTGAAAATCTGCCACTTTGAATTAGTCTGTCTGGCCTGCAAAATAACGAAGGATTTTTTCTGTTTGAGTTCGAAGTATTCGAAGTTCAGTAAGTTGAAAGATTAATTCTTCGCCGCTCTGACCACCGATTTGAACGTGCGATAACTCGTTGAACTCGTACTGATACCCAGAGTAGGTATTGGCAAAAGAACACATCGTGACATGGGATATGGGGATTCTTTCCTGGAAATTTTCACGAGTTTTGGGTATTTAAAAAAGGATAAACTTGAAAACTAAGTGTACGTTGAATCTTTAGTCTTAGCTGCAGGCTGCAGATATGAGTTGGCTATCAGAATTTCGGTCCTATTGATTCCCAACCAACAATTTCCATCAAATCTATAACATGCCGAAAACTCAAATATTCCGACATACCAATTTAAAATGCAGGGTTGTCAAAAAGAGAATTGAGTGATTGCGTGAATGACAGATTGGCAGTATTTGAAACAGACAGAAGCAAAAAGGCTTCAGCCAGCGCTTTCCACGTTCTAGCTTTTCGGTCTCGATGAGTAGCTAAACTTAATGGCAAATTACTTTTGTTAAGTTTGGTTTGAAAATGAACATACTCTGGGGGAGGAGAGTGTGAGAAAACGGACACATTGTGACAAGGAGGAGGGAGGTATCGAAAAATCTGGGGAAAACGTGGACATTCTTTGTAGACGGCCCATTGGGACACCAGAAGAAAAGAGATTTGATTGCATTACGGCCGCCCATGATTGATTGAATTTGCGTCTTCTTTATAAATTTAGTATTTCTATGAAATAAAATCAACTTTTTGATTGGTTTCTCGATCGTAAATTATTTTCTAAAGCGTCAGGGATAAGAAGCCAGGAGAATTACGCATTACGTTCATAAAAAGTTGCTTGATAACTTCATTAAAACCATTGCTAGGAGGATTATACCTAAACCATATATCACACTAACCAATGCCATTTATCTTGTTCATCGGAATCTTTTTTTTTTCTCGTTGGCCCTGTGTACAAGGATTTTAATTTAATTTTTAATTTTCGTTAAATATTTTTTTGGTGTGTGTGTGTGTTGATTCAATTTTTTTTCCTCCTGATGTACCATCAACAAGCATAAAATACACAAGGGTGCAATATAGACTTTTGTTTAATTTTGAACATAACGCGGGCAAAAACAAATTAAACAAACAAAACTGTGGAACAGTTTTTTTTTTCGCTAGCTCTCTCTCTGTACATTTAGGTTGTAAATAACGTTTCGTTACAAGCACAGATAAATACATTCATTCATTCATTCATTAATTTAAACATATAAAGCTGAGGCTTTGGGTATTAATTAAAAAAAAAGAAAAAAAAATCTCGGCTTTGTGCCGATGAAGCCCTTACATTTATCATGGCGCCACGTTAATAAGGTGCCGTGACTCAAGTCCACACTACGAAAAAGTTTTTTAGGGACTAAGGATACTGCAACTTTTTGACTTCCCCCTTAGCCCCGAATGCCCTCGAATATCTTTAACGTAATCTAGGGATCAATACGAGTTCAACGCAGTATCGCACGTCAAATAGGCCGAGATATGAATTTTCAAAGGTTGTTACTTTTATATGACAATGGTCAAATTTGACCCATTCTGAGATGATGAATTTTGCCAACCTTTCTTTGTGTAAAATCTATTTTGGTGAAATTCTGGGAGTATTTGGGAGACGTAATTCTAAGACATTTGGCAAAAATAATTTGGTTGAATTTTTGCGAATTGAAACATTAAGCGTCACCCTTCCTGATATCACTTCTTTTGTAAGTAAAGGACTTGCGTCACTTCATCCTCTTTCAAGAGGTTTTCGTCTGATAATATTTACAGCCGGGGTAGAGTTAGTACTGTAAACACATTTTTATACGATCGTAAATACAATTAGCACAATAATATCCTATACAACATCAAAAGACTCTTTTCATATATGGGCCCCAGTTCTCATCGTTCATATTACCCTGACACCGCGTTTGAATTTATATTTATGATATGCCTGCGGTCATTGTGCTTATTACTTGCAACACGCCATTATAATAAACGTCTTTATAAAATAGTTTTCCATTTTACCTGTCCCGGAAAACGAAACTTTAAATATAAACTCTCCATCTCTCTGGCATTACTATTAAAATAATTTAAATAGACAACACACTCTGCCAAAGAACGTAGATTGCTTATCATGAATCTACCCAGGCAGGTAGATTTTTATCATAAATGAGAGGGAACAAGGCAAATTAAAATGCTTTGAAGATGGGTAATTTCCTCCATTCATGTACAGTCTATACGAATGCATATTTAGAATGTTGGAAAGCTGCTCCGCTATGCAAAAATATACGTTTTATTTATTAAAATAAAGTTTTCGATATATTTTGCCTTAGGAATAAATTTTAACCATTTATGTGAAGATTTTAGAGTGCTTGAAATTTTAATTACTGCCAGGGAACTAGTTCATTTATATGAATCTTGATATTTCTATTTAGGTATTTGAATATTCAAGTGAATTTATATGCAAAATTAAACCTTCTTGATGCAAATAGAAGTTCAAAGAGTGAGGCTGAATTTTTGAAGCTGTTTGTTGGGTCGACCAATGCTTTTGATGTTTTTTCCAATAATTTTATGGTAACGTCTTCTACAGGGACCTATCAATTAAAAGTCTCGGCTTTTGATTTGGTTATTTGTTCATAATGTTTCCTTCGTTATTCTGACAAATCATTTAGAATATGCAATGCATCCCAACTCCAGTAGACTGGCATTCCTAACGCATCGTCAAATACTCTCTCATGGTACACAGATGGCTATCTATTGCAATTCTCTGTTGCTAGCTATCACTGCCAGCTAGTCCAGTGTGTCTGAATTATTCTTCTAGCATATTTCAAGCTCAAATTACAGACATCGCTGGAAGCTGCACAGAGATTATGTCTAGTAACTACTTTGATAGGCCAATAATTATTTACATTGATAGCCAAGCGGCAATTAAATCACTGGCAAATAAAAAATGTTCGTCCTCTCTAGTCCTAGAATGTCGAGATGCACTAGACTTAATATTTCAATAATGGCTGGAAAAAGTTACAAGTAGCCCGGCAAGCAAGAAACTGCCTTACCATTTGCCCAAAGTTTTCCAGCTACTTTCTTTCTCCCAGTTGAAGAAATATGAAGAGACTAACAGACACCCTAACGGATCTACTTTTCACATAACCGTGAATAAAATCGTCTTTTGATGTTGCATCGATGTTTACGTGAAGAAAATTTCGTTCAAGAAACCATGAGAGATGGAGAGTTGGCCTGGTTAACATTTCGAAAACGGCAGACGTATCGCGATTTCATTCGGCAAATCTGTTACTTCGTTTGTTTGAAGTATTCCATTTTGTTCGGTTCACGGGGTATGCTGTGCCGATTCATTCGCTTATTACGGTCATCATTGTCGGTAACAGATGACTATCCCGTTCTTGAAAGGTAACTTGAAGAATATTGCTTCCATTGGAACGTTTGTCTTTACTCCTTGGAAGAAAGTCCAGTCTGGAATACGAAAATTGATGCAAAAAGAAGAAGCAGCGACATTCATGGTGTTGGTCATTAGCATAACATGACATTATTAGCGTATACGCACGAAAGTACAATATTCTCTTCCGGGAAGACCATGCATTTCTATTCGCAAACATTCAACATCCATAAAACAGAAGTTGACAACAATTTCTGAAGCGAGAAAAACACAAAACGTGTTTTGAATAAATATTTGGCACCAAAATACTCTGGTAAAAACAAAAAAAAAGTCGAGAAAAAACTCATTTGCTCATTCTTTTTCACCATGCATGTTGTGTTTGGTGTACAAAACAAACGAGCCTGGAATGCCTTTTTTATATTCGTTTTCTGCGCTTCCAGCTTATTAAATTAGCCTATTCTCCAACGTGTGCGTGTAGTACATGCTACATACCGTGCTTAGACGCGTTATGACTGTTGAATTAAATATTGTACGATTTTTGTGTTTTCGCTGTATGTACGAATTCGTATTTGGCATTGTTAACCAGGACCAGGACCAAATGTTTACTTGTGAATCCTGACAATACTAGCACAATATCTGTACAAATCATCATCTAGGTATATCATCTCTCTCGGTGTATACGTGAACGTGAATATTGCACGACATTTTCAATGAATAGGGAGTTTTGAAAGTTTCATGCATGATTTTAATAAAGTAAGCATAAGCATACATAATAAAATGAAATTTAAAATAGGAAGACGAAGTTTTGTCACATATAAAATTCACATTTTCTGTCAGATTTAAAATCAAATTATGTAAAAAAATTTCATATCCGAACATTCCATCTGCCAGTCGTGATTCTACCTCATCCACATAAATTTGGGTACCACGGCAGTCAGTGGGTCTACTTATCTTTTATTAATTCAAAATGGATCGGATTTAAATGTCCAATTCTGAATGTATGACAAGCGCTCGTTCATTGTTGCTAGTCCTTGTCGTATGCACAAGGAAATGAGCCCATGTAACAAACCAAATTATATCGCAAATTTTCTGTCAAGTTATGGAGAAATTGAATTATGTAAAATGCAAGCTTTGACTAAGCTTTCGCAGACGACATGGATTTCACTAATTTAATTAGGGACCATACATGAAGTACGTACGCTTTTAGGAGGTGGGGAGTGTTGGAAATTGGCGTTTTTTAAATTTTTTTCCATACAAAATCGCTTACAGACGGGTACATAGCGTACGTACTTAATGGATGGCCTCTTATCGACTTTCAAAAATATTTTACTTTGTTGGCTTTTCGATGTACATTTGAATAGTTGAATGAAACATGCGACACTAGGAAATTATACAGCGTCCATCCAGCAAAGCTCTGAAATAAACAGAACTCGTAACTTGAAAAGGACTCGTAAGTTAGACAGGACTTTTAACTTTAAAAGCGCTTGTAACTTAAACAGGGCTCGTAACTTAGACAGGGAGCTCTTAACTCAAACTAATTTAAACAAGGCTTCTAAGTTAAACATAGCTCGTAGCTTCAACAAACACATGGCACATTTTGCTCCATATGTGATGATGAACCGTTTTTTGAGTAATTTTCTCATTCAATCACGTGTATAGGTAGACTCTATCTATCTGTCTGCGAGCGATATGGAAATATGAAGCTAAATCATCGAAAGTAAGTGACCTTTGTGCTAAGTCTCACAATAAATTCACGAAATGGCTTGTCAAGTGTATTATGATGAAGTTATCCGAAATTATAATTCAGAATTTCGTCTTCATTAAAAACAGAAACTGAGAATACAACTAAATTCCACTTAAAACCTCTAATTGAAATAAAACTTCCATCCATTGCAATGACTCCAGATATACAGCACAATTTGGTCCGGCAAAAATAATAATTAAATCGTAAAAAAGGACGAAGAAGCGAAAAAAAACCCAGCATAATGAACGTCTTTAAATTTATTTAAATCTTTTTAGAAACAGAAAACAAGCCATTAGATTCTGACACCACAAGGATTACCATTAACAAATATACAGAGAGTTTGGGTAGAAAAGAAGAAGCGAAAAAAGCATCGAATATAAAAGCAGCATAAAAAATGACATTTAATTTATTCGAAGCATTTTTCACTTGGTAACCGTCGTCCCAGCATTCCCTCCACTCTCGCTGTGTATATCTACACTACCCATTCGTCAGATTTTCAACGTTTTTTGTTGCTGTTGTAAAAAGAACAATATGCTAACAACATACATATCCATTCGCGTCCATCCAGAAAAAACCAGCCCAACAAATTATGATTATTATTTAAGACATTACAAAGCCTACTATATTTGAACGGAACAGAGAATGGTAACTCGATTGGCGAGGATGAGTGAGACAGAGAGAGAGAGTGAGTTTCACATAACTTTTGTGGTGGAGGTTTTTTTTTCCCCGGCAAATTTAAAAACTTTTCTTCTTCAACT
This sequence comes from Phytosciara flavipes, assembly GCA_026413405.1. NCBI lineage: Eukaryota > Metazoa > Arthropoda > Insecta > Diptera > Sciaridae > Phytosciara > Phytosciara flavipes. The sequence goes on along the minus strand of JANTFA010002232.1, from coordinate 9,325 downwards.
AAATTGAAAATTTTTCTTTCGCTTTGCAGTTTCGTCCTTAAAAAGGAAAAGATAAATGGAATTAATTTCGTAACTTCTCTTGGGTGGGAGAAAAAATTATTTTCTTTTTGTTTCGCAATTGTTTTAGTATTGGTTGCGACAAGTGCTAATCGAAAAATAATTTTATTACGTAAGCTGTAATGAGTTAGAATATTACATGTACAATACAGCGGGAGAGGTATGTTATGTGCGGTGCACCTGCTGTAAATGAAATAAATTTTGGGGCTGTTCAAAAATGACGTCCACCAAAAAGTCGGAATTTTTGAGTGGCCCCTTCCCTCTCTGTCACAAACTGTCCAAATTTGAATAACTTCCACCCCTGTGGAAGTCCCTTCCCCTTTCCTTAAAACATTTTTTAGAACGCAAGGTTATTTGTAGTTCAGCCTAACAAGGGAAACACTCAACAGATCAGTTTCTGGGCCTGCTGGTGGGAACTCACTGGTAGCTCTAAGTTGACTCGAAAAACTCAATATGTGAGCAGCATGATGGAGCTAAGTTTACCTTCACCATCAGACGTTAGTTTTTATATCTTGTGTTAAGGCTAACTCATAGATTGAGTACATATATATGACCAAATCCGGCGTTAGCTGCGTTCCATGACAGCTATAATAGCTACAGCTTTGAGATGTTCTACAATTGCGTTCACGTCAACAACTTAAGAAAAGTTGTAGAACATCTCAGAGCTGTAGCGGTTAGCGTTTCGCGTCCACCAGCTACAAATTTGAGTGACCATCGCCTTCTCCACCATCTCCTTTCCAATTGTATCCAATTTCGACCGACCCTTCTCCCTTCTAGGTGGTCGTCATTTTTGAATAGTCCCTTAGTACTCTTTATTATCTTTACAATAGACAATTCACTGTACGTATTTTGGTTGCTCAAACTGAAAACGACGTCTCTATATAAAGGTGCACTGTTGTGCACTGACAGTCAGTGGAGGAAAATATATTTTCGTTCCACAATTTTTATTTTCTTCGTTGATGATGAGTGAAATACACCTTTTTGCTAAACGATATATAATTGCAATGGGATTTTCTTCATAATAATGGGAACTGACTGCAAACAGAATACAACCATTAAGACAAATTGTTTGCATTTTTTGCGCTGACATCGGAAGTGAAGCAATTTGTGTAGAATATGTTAGATATGTGAATCATTCGAAAGCCCTTTAAGGCCAGGTTATGGTAGCATATATATCGCACAGATGTAAGCGGTCATAACCTGGCCTTAACAGAGAATAAATAAACAAACTTTGTGATGTTGCGAGTTTTGGTACAGAATCACTGCACGTGTTTTGTATAGATATGCAATACGGACTTATTCCGCCATATCTATCTGGTCCGTTGTTAAAAACACAATATGAATTGGAAAATAGTTTTCTGTCAGATATAAAGTTGAATTGAAAATGAGAAATACGTGGAATCCATTTGGAAAATGAATAAACGAACAACTCCATTGCTGGGGATTTGAAAAATACAAACAGCAGTGATAGAAAACTGAGAAAATAATAATTCATTGTTGTGATTCCGGTTCATCAAATCTTGTGTTCTCTCGTCTATATTCATCATCGTCTAATTGAATATTTCATTTAGTTTTTTTGTCTGATATAAAGCATGGCTTTGCGAGTTTAAGCTTTCCGGGCTACAGGAATAGCAAAACGCGTTATGGATTATGTGCTTCTGTAGCTACAATCGTTGTTTTATGATCAGAATGCTCTTGGTGGCGGGTGTTCGAATTCTGGTTTAGGCTAGATTTTTATTTAAACAAAATTGGCAGTTTATTCAAGGTAATGACTCGATAGCACACTAGAAAAACTCGATACAGTGCGAGAAAGTAAAAGTTTTTCCCGCACTAGTGCGCGAAAAACGTTTCTCGCACGCTAACAAACGCATCGAAGGTGTCAGTGAAAAAACCATCTCTCATATGACACCAAACACATGCATGGGAAGAAGATGAGTATGGCCCGGAATTGACCCGATATGTTAGCCTATGGTTTGATTGTATCAAACACCTTTGCCGAGTTAAAGAAAAATAAAATTCGGAAATTCGTTTAATGTTCATCTTTCCAGTAAATATTTTTCCAGCAATAGATCACTTTCTTCAGCCTCTTTTATCTTATCAAGTTTCTTTTGAAAAGCTGCAATTGCGTCTCCATCCAGATACGACTGTAAAAATTGGTCACTACTTAAAGCACTACTGTCGAACTTACTATCCGGCACTTTGTGCGGTTGTGTAACTCCTAAATAATTTTGAATAAGCTTGTCAGCAGCGTCAATGTCATTAACATTTTTTACTGGTTTCGGTTGAAGACCAGTAGAAGTTTGACCACTCAGGTAGCTATCTAAAAACTTATCACTCTCACGAGCTAGGTTCACTTCATCTGCACGACCTTTCCAATAATTTTTTACTGATTTTAATTGATCGCCTTTGTACTCCTCTGTCACTCTACTCTTAAGATTTTCAATTTTCACATTTTCTTCGTTGACGTTTCGATTCCAGTCACTGCCAAACTTTTCTCTCACTTTCGCAAAATCATTTATCATTTGCACTTGCTTGGCTCGGTGTTGTTCCTTAATTACATTCGATTCACGATCAATTCTTTGCTGGTACTCTGGTGGGAGTGTTAAAGTAGCTGCTACCTGTTTTCAATGTTTTTGAATTTATTACAGTCGTAATTCGTAATATATTTCAAGGGAAGTTAGTTAAGGTATACCTTGAACACCAGGAACAATAAAACAATTTTCTCACGTAATCTTCTCATGATGTCCAGTAAAAAAATGTTTAATTTGAGGGAGAAGTTACTCGGAAATTCAACTGTTAATGAAAATTGACCGAAATTTATATTCTTCTTCCGAATGCAAGGTCTCCCCTACCTTCCGTATTAATACCCGAAAGCTGGTAATAGCAGTCAGTAGAGGTTATAGTAATTGTCAGAATTGTGATAGCAGAATCAATGAAATTACCACCACACTGCGATAGATCACTGGGCTGGGAATAGAATGCGTGTAAAAACACGAGACGTATTGAGTGATTCACGGTATGTTCTATATGGACTGCTTAACTTATAATAAACGAAAAACAAATGGAAAAGCGAGCGTAGTTTCATTTTCTGACTTCGAGAAATTAAAAAAAACTTGTTCAAATACAGCCTTCGTCACGAGTACTCTTAAGACGGAATCGGTGTGTTGTTCCACGGTATTTTCTTTATCTTGCTTCAATGTTTAAATTAGATTGCGTCACGTAAACCATATTTAAAATTTGCTTTTGAATGAAATGAATTACTCATCATGTCTGTTTTTGATGCAGAGATAAGCTGTACAGTCAATTGAATTCTTAAGAAAGTCGTTGTTGTTTTTGCCACGAGATGCAAACCTCTAAGGTTCAAAGACGAAAACAGCAAGAATGCACTGGAAACAAATGTGTGCACGTGTTTTCGTAGCGACCAGACACACACATTTTTTCATACGACTAAACAATCGGCTTAGCTATGACGTGAGTAAATACGTTAGAATTGATGAAGTAGCAGATTTTGTGGTGAGAATGATTGTATCAAAATATGAAATAGATTCATCTGTAATTTTATCCATGGTTTTCGTAAGACATAATTGACTTTACTAGCTGCACCACTGGAAAATGATTCATTAACTGATGACATTCGCGGTAATTTTATACCGCTCGCCTTCGGCTCAGTTATACTCAAAACACTCGGCTCAAAAACACACAACTGAGTTTGCTTTTGTCATTGAATTGTTTCAGAATTAATGAGCTTCGCAGCAGCATCCGATGTAGTCTGGTTTACTGCTTACTACCTGTGAAAGTTGAATTCCACATTTAATTTCAGGAGAAATGAACCGAAAAGGTTCCACCATCTAATGGATCGCATATCTACTTCTACTTTGGAGATTGTTAATTTGACTTGTGTGAATGCATCCCTCGCCATCGGCTCGATCTGCAAACCAATGTAATGTGTTTTGGAACTACTGTTTTCTTCGCCGAAAAACTATATTTCCTTTTAACCAAAATTAGAGGTGCTGCTCATAAAATACATTCAACAAAAAATGGAATATTTCAAGATTTAATGTCACGCAACCAAGAGCTTCCCTCTTCCACCTGTCGCGAAAACCATAAAGAAATTTCGGAGTGAAGTTGAACTTCAACTGTTGAAGAGTGCTAATATTCCATGAACGAAATTGTTCGTGAGCTTCTTTTAATAACTTCAGACGCCCACTGCTATTATTTGCGAATTATTTCATATTATATGGCAAATCAACTGTATTATGCCGTCTCTATAATTCAAAAACTATTATTGAAATCGTGTCGTGAATCGCTAACATTAATGTTCATTTTTATTCAAATTGTGTTCTTTAAAAATTAGTGATATGAAAACACATAAAAGGGAGAAGAGAAGTTGAACATTAAATTTAGAGACAAATCTATTAGGTCAATTTAACTCACATTTTCGCTCAAATCATATAATTACAACGTCCCCACTCCACGAGGGAGCATAGGTGGATCGTTATTTATTACTAATTTCGACAATCTCTTTTAGATCCATTCACTGTTCTACTCTGCTCAGTGGCAAACTGTGGGACAAACTCAGTGACAATTAGTGCACTAGGAACGAAATTAGTAGAATTCCGGTGAGTGTATAACAACCGAATACGAACTGGACAAGGATGCTGAGCTTCCTTACTACATCGTTGGAATATTATCGAATCTCCACTTTGTCAGTGCGGAGCAGTGCAAACTATGAGACAGTTGGTGGAAGAATTTGCAATACATTGTTTTCAAGGTGGAATCGAAGACCTGCACTCGGTTACTAACGAAGCTTTGGTGTGGTTGAATGGGCTGAGTGTGGACATCTGAGCAGGGTTGATAAATTTTCGATTCTTAGCAGATTTTATTAAAACTAACCAATTTGTGATTTTTGTTAACCTTCAAGTCATTTTGAAATAAAGTAAAACCTCCTAAGGGTTGTTCAGGCAGATTAAAGGCTGCTTCCAGAAATGCATTGACCGGTTAGCCGTGTTGATCTACTCAACTACCCCAGAAAGAGTCCAATTCACCCGTTTGTCGTTTGTGTCCACAACTGACAATCGGATTTGAGCTCTCAAAATGGCAACACAGCTCAGTAGTCAGAGTATGAGTTAACCATTACGCTATTGAGTTATTGCTATATTGATCTCACATCATTAATTTGTCAGAAAAAAATCGAGCTCTTCCTCCCTTCAATCTTAACATTACGTGACTGAACCATACATAACAGGAAAGGTGTCAGTTTCACTTTTCGCTGTCTTTGCACACAACTCAATTAAGTTTTTTTCATTTTACAATGAGAACGCTTGCAATTTTTAACGCCACCACCCACCACCCATATTGACTTGTACCTAAAATTTATTTATTTGACATGCAATGGATTTCATTCGTAAGATAATCTGAAAGGAAAAGACAACGAAACTAATTATACTTGCGTGTTGTGGAATATTCCTTTTCCTCACAATGGAGAGAAGAGATTTTGCGAAAAGAGCTGCGCTGCCGCTGCTATACATTAAATTACACAAATGATTTTATCTCATTCACTTCCCATTTTCTTTAAGAAAATAATAGAAAACTTTTGCCTGGGTTTTGGTTCAATGTCTCTGAATGTGTACGATGCGGCATTCTAATAATGACGATGAAAGTGAAATTTATTTAAGCATCTGTTAATTGAACCCTTAAAAAAGGGAACAACGGCACCAATATTATTGTGTTATATACATTTGGTTAAACCAGAATTTGATTTGAATTGTGGGAATTTACATTAAATTTATTATATTGTTTCGGATGAAACAGTTGGCATTTTCAATGAAATGTTTGCAGAGGAGATAAAGTGTGCTAAGCATATTACATTTTCTTCCAATTCTTTTTTGAAATGAATCGTCAGTGAGATTTAAGAATGGGATTGCGTTGGCTGGGTTAAGGCATTTATTTTGGTTGAATCCAAATTAAAGTTAAGAAACGACAATGACTTGAGAACCATAGATAACAATAACTATGAACTTTCTTGGATCGACGTATTAGAATTCTAACACATCGAACGGTACGAGCTGTCATTCTACGAGTGAAGAGCAAATCCGAAAGTTAAGTGCTCCATGAAAACTCGACGAGTCTCAAATATCAGCCTAAGTACGAATTTTCATCATCATCGTACTTGGTGCGAGCGCCTTGACTTCAGTCCAGTTTTACTCTGCTACTCTTGCTTCGTCGACGACCATTTACTTCCACGCGATCTTCGGTCTTCCTCTCCTTCGGGTTCTCTGTGTGGATTCCAGTTTAATTCGGTCTTCACGATATTTCCAGCAGGTTGCCTCAATGTGAGACCGTTCCAAGTTCATTTTCGACTTTTGATCATCTTGCAACTGGTTTGCTCTCACAATTTGGCGTTTATAATCTTTTCTGGCCAGCGTATTCTCAGTATACGTCGAAGGCATCTGTTTAACGAAAACTTGCATTTTGCTTGTGATTCCTGACGACACTTTCCAAGTTTCCCAGCCTTAGATCAATACTGAGATGCAATTTGATTTGAAAAATTTAAGTTTCGAGTTCCTCGATAATTGTGTTTCAGAGAGCTGAATGCTTGGCGCCCTGTTTGTATTCAGCTTTGAGGGTCCATACCATATTGACTCCGTTATTTTTTGCTAAAAGACTTTACAAATAGCAGAAGTTTTTGACTTCTTTCATTGTTTCACCTTCGATTGACACGGTGTAGTGGTGTTTATGCATTCGCTGCATTTACATTCAGCCCTACTTGCCTAGCAGATTTAACAAGTAGACGCAACGGCTCTTGCATGTCCCGTGCTGCCTGTGCCATAAGCGTCAAATCATCAGCAAAGCCAATATACTCAAGACGTTCGGTGAGTGTCCATTTAATAGCTCTGGTTCCTGTATTCACTTTGCGCATCACCCAGTCTATTACCAGAATACGAACCAGCAGTTGCACATCCTCGTTTTACACCGGAATGGACTGTAAAATATCGACGCAGTTTCCCTCGGTGTATAATGCGACATTTCGGTGTAGTCCTCTTATGAAGTTCAGCATTTTCGTAGGAATGCCGCTAAAAAAATTCCGCTTATATTGCGTCCTCTTAGTAATTTCCAAAACTAAATGAGATTCTAATTATCATTGTTACAGTACCAGCCAGCGACCGAATGCGCACCACCAGATCTTTAACGTTTTACGTAACCAAACGAGAACCCATTTAATCCGTCCCTTCACGGCTCTTGTTCATATGTGCAGGTAATTATGTAAATTGTTCTAATCATCGGAACTCTGTAATTAACACATTTCTTGTGTGTTCCGTTTCCACGTTTTTTTCTGGGTAATATAATTCTAAAAGAAAAAGACTTAGCAGCGAACTGAAATCAGTTTGAGGGTTTTTCTGTTGTTAAGTCCTTGTTACGCTGTAGTTTTTATGTTCATAGAAATTTCCTCAAAGGTTGCCGGTATATGCTGTGTGTTGTACACTCTTTTTACCAACTCTAATGAGATGTTTTCACATTATTCGTATTACGTCCATTCCTCGGAATGTAATCAAGGTAAAACAAAAATGCTGGGCTAGTTAATTTGATCAAATACTTTGGGAGTAAGAAAATACCACAGTAAAAGTACTAAATCACCATCACTTTGCGATGATTAGCGCCACACTTTAATGTAATTTGGTTTGATACAACTGCCTCAATTAGAAATCAGAAACCGTGGGATGAGTGAGTCATCATTCAAACAAGTGCATCTGACTCACTTATTTGGCCAATATTGCATCATTTTCGATCGCACTAACGTTCAGAACAGTTGAAAACACAATTATTTACGCAAGGTCTCTTCTTTGGCACTTTCAAAAGAATATTTTTCAAAACGTGAGCAAAACGGAAGTTACCGGCGACCAATTTTCCATAGGAACTAACGAAGGATATTTCAGTTATCTCGAAGTGAATTAGCTGGCATGTTTCAGTAAAAATCAAATAACTTTGAAAATCAAACTCGGCCAAATCTTAATCGATTTTGACTTTCTGTTGAAATTGTGTGAATACCTAGATTATGGAAAAATTTCGTTTGAGTCATTCTGAGCCAATGAATAGTTGCTGCAAATATGTTACCTGTCATAGAAGGTAATTAAATCAAAAGTTTTTTTATCGGATCTACTACTTCATTTGAGCATAAGCTTATTTCAAATCTTTTACTTCAATTCTCTAAGCATTAATTTTGCTTTATAAGACCGAATCAGCCGTACATTGTCATTTATTTATTGTCATTCTTAATCGATAACAGATGCATAATGGTATTCACACCCGTATAGTGCTTAGTTTTATCGCGTTCTCTGTCGTCTACATTAAATTACTTGAAAGTGTACGTCAATTTTACATTATCAGATCAGAACAGTGGCAGAAACATTTCCTTGACTACTTTTTACTACCTCAGCATGCAACGAATGCATTAAAACATCTCTTGAATAGCAATCTACTGAACACTGCCACTAGATATCGGCTGGACCTGGACTTTAACAGTAAGTCAAGAAAGCAGGCTAAGTTGTTTTGAAAGGAAAATTCAACGCTCAATCTGTGGACCAGTGAAAGAGGGCGATCTGTGGAGAGTAAGAACGAATAGTGAACTCATGGAAATTTTTGGAGCTGAAAATATTGTTGGCGCTATCAAAGCAGCGCGACTTATATGGTCGGGTCATGGTGATCCGTATGAACAATGACTAAGTGGCTCAGAAAGTTTTCGTGAGTCAAATTGATGGTTCAAAACCCAGAGGGCGACCGAAGAAAAGGTATATTGACTGTGTCGAGGTAGACCTACGAGAGTTCTGGGAATTCGTAATTGGAAAGTTGCTGCTGAGAATCGCCAGAAATGGCGTAATGCTGTTGTGGAGTCAGCCAAAACCCGCCTGGGTTAAAAATGGTAAGTAAGTAAGCATGTAAAATCCATAACAAATTCCAAAACGATTTCGTTTCACCTCAACTTGGCCTTGAATCAACAATATTAACACGAAAACCGAATTATCTTTTTATTCCTTGTTAATGTAAAATGGATACCATTACTGTACACATGCATGAACATGAACGTGCAACAAGCTTAAAAGGTTCAAAAGAAATGATGTATTACCCTTGCTGCAAATTAAAACGGAATACATTTCAATTTTGCACATAGAAAAAAAAGACACGAGCGAAAAAAGAAACCTGCGACGTAAATTCTCTTATCTTGATAATTGATGACTTCATTTAGTTGGAACGTTGTAAATTCTGAGTTGGA
>JANTFA010002231.1:0-27688 GCA_026413405.1 Phytosciara flavipes | reverse complement strand
TATGGACAATGTATCTGCCGGGAGTCGAACCCGTGAACCATAGGCTTGTGAGTCCGACGCTCTACCGATTGAGCTACAATACCTACATATCACACTCTATCAAGACCCCCTTCACCGTCTCTTGTGGACGTCCTTTATGGACGATCCTTTATAAAACTAGTTCGCATCTTGACATCAGCTTCCTCACATCACCTACATGCTACCTATCTAAAGCCAGGGTAATAAAACGAAAATGGACGAACTGCAAAATAAGTGCCTCAAAGGGTGCTACCGGCGTCCTAGAGACACTTCCACCACTTTCGTGAATAGCACTAGTGTCCTTCCAAATCATCAACTCGCCATAGTGTTGCACTTGCATCTGCAATTATCGACTAAACATGGCTTCGACATCCGACTTAATCGAGACATTCACGACCGCTCTTTAAGTCGCCGAAGATGTGCGCATTGTGTCTAGAGTTCAACCATCGCTCAGACAGTGAATCGAATGTAATCGGCTTAGTTTCGAAGTCATGCAACTCAGTTGCATTGAGTCTTTCAAAGCTAAAGTTAAGTTCAAGGTGATGAATGAAACTGCGGAGTTTCCGGCCGATTCCATTTTTGTTTTTATATACTTAACGTAATGACTAGAACTGACTAGAATATAAGTTGGTTCTAAATAGAAAACTGCTTAATAGTTGACTCCTAATGTATGCTAAAGAGCCCCATGTCCATATAAAAATGTATCAGTCGTTTGAGCGACCTACAGAACCACTTCGGTCCCGGTAAGATGACAGTTCAAATGAGAAAGTTTCAATTCCTTCTTCACGGGAGAGATAGTTCTGAACTATTCTCATTATTGTGTGCGGTTCGATTTACCTTATTCCATACTTTCAATAGGCTATAAGAAAATCAAATTTTGCTAGCGATGGGTTGAAGGACATTTCTTGGGAGAAAAGAGCAGAGAAGAATATTAGCAGATTACGTACTGGTTTGGAGATTTTTATTTTGACAAGTGTGTCGTTTGCAGTCCGAGCCGAAAGCGATGCATGTAACCACACAAGTCAACGTAACAATCTCCAAACCAGTAGGTATTCCCCAGTGATGCAGCGAGGAAAATACTTTTCTCATTTGAAGTGTCACTCTGTTTATGTTTTCAAACATGGTATGCCGAGCCGATGCTTTCGTATCAGGAAGAAAAACTGTAAAACACATGAAAAAGGTTGTGTTCACCTCTGGAAAAAATATAAAATTCCAACTAAAATTCCATCTTAACGATGCTTCAGAAAGGACATCCTATGGCCTTTATCTAAGGACCAATTTTGATCTCAGCTTAGCTATAGTCAGAAGTCAGCTTGCTAACAAATGAGCTTATCGCCTTAAATTTTGGCCCTGATAGATCGAAGAAGCATTATGCCAATCTCCCTTATTCAGCAATATTATGAATGAACCTAAGGTGAACATTCATCAAGAACGTCTTCTGTGTTTCTGTGCACTCATTCTTCCTATGCCTGTCGCGAATCCACTTTTTCTAAACCTCTCATTTTCTCTGAAAATTGGACGTCCTTTATTGACATTCCCATGACCTCGTACAGATATTTCGTCTTGTGTAAATCCTAATGAAAATGTCATCAACCAACGACTCAAATCAAATACATTTGTGAACTAGGTTAATAATGAATCCGATTAGAAAAATGACCGATTTTCAAATGCTTTTCTTGACTGACTGCCATTCTTTTACAGTGTGGTGATATGCAATGCAGCGAACCGTAATGTCTTTTTCTGTTGCGTATTGAATAACAAGCCATTAATACCCATGTTGATATTCAATATCTCGCGTGTGACCTTCGAAACATTATTGTAAATAAAAAATGACGTAACGCTAAGAATTTTGTACGGATTGAAGTTAATTGAAAACAAAAACAAAAATTCCGTCGCCCAAATTATATTTTAAGAAAAGCAAAACCAGAAAAAGAAGCAGCAGCACCAGCAGACAAGCATTTTTTCAACGGTCTGTTGACAGTTTTCCGTTGAGTTGTTAGCGTTTGTTATCTGGGCTGGCGTTCTCGCACTTGTTAACAATTTTATTCAAGATGCGATAAGTGAAACTTTTATTTATCAATTTTTTCTCTAGCTATTTTTAAACACTCTGTACTGCCGCTACCGCATATTTTATTCCATTTAACTGTAAAATGTGGCATGCATAATTGTTCCCCCTTATTGACTTCACAATATTACATTTTATTCGTTATTAAAGATAACACTCTCCGTTTCAGTTACATAAAAACGCATAGAATACAATATTCGTAATTGTATTTAAAAGTTCATGTTAAATTACTTGATAAATTTTGTGCTGTATATATCGCCGCGCGCTACTGTAACCCATAAGTGTTGAACTCAACACATAATTTTATATATATCGGCACGTGCATGGGCAACGACGTTTTCATACATTTTTCTTCATTTACAACAATGAATAATGCTTTTCGTATACAATGCTAGGCGCCACCATTCGGGTGGGTCGGGTCCCTTGACTGAAAATAATTTCAATTCGCAATACAACTTGAGTCTAAGTATGGAGAAGTGGTTGTAACAGCCTTCGCAAGAGCTCAATAGTTTTTGTGGTATATGAGCGTAAACAACAGGTGAAACTAATCAACTTATTTTACCGGCTTTAATGATGGAAGACGATATGGAAAATCTCGTTCAATTTGTTAGTATCTTGAGGAAGGAATCGTTCCACTTATCGAGGCAGCATTGTTGATTAGCGATACTGATCACCTGTATCAGGAAACTTTTCGATCAACGTTATTTGGTGGTTTCAATTCAATCAATGTTTCGTCTACAAAATGTTGATCTATTTTCTTTCCCATGAACCCATCGTTTTGAGTGATACCGGACAAAACACCACACGTAAGAAGAGCTCCTTTTATTAGGTCGTTGATTGTGTCATGTCATGTCTTGATTTACTTCCTTGGATTTTCTGAAATGTCAAACCGTGACGGCCGAATTCGTCCACCTTCGTTCCACAGACGCAAGGGTGAGGATGACATGGCGGTAGACCCACACGATAAGAAGCAGCGATTCGGAACGATTGATTTTCAGGCCACATACCATGATACCCACGCCTTTTTGAGTATTGTGCTACATATTTGCCAAAATTCTCGTTTTTTCGATGTCGGTATATGCCAATCGTCTCCAATGATGTTGATAATTTCGCAATGGGCTGTCTAGTCTAATTCTTGCTTTGCAAAGACTGACAAGAGAAGGATGAAATTGCGAATGCGAGACCCGTAACACGATCAATGAGGAACGCATACCGGCCACGAATTAAGTTGAATTATATGAAATATTTAAACGCTGACCCTGAAAGTTAAAATGACTAAATGTCGTAGACAAAAATGAAGCAAAGAATAAGAAGATTAAAAATCAACTAGAAATTCATTGGCTGAGCTGTTGGCGGCTGAATGTAGAACGAGAGGACTTCCTGAACCAAACTTAGATTGGTGATATTTCTTAGGTTTCTCCAGACCACCGCATTTCACGGATATAGTACATTCAATCCAACCGACAATGTATCACTCGCTTCGCTCTGGCCGTAAACTTTAAACCTGTTAAATGGCTGGACATTTAGGTGAATTTCCGGTGTATATGCCCTTGACTGCAGTCAAGGGAACAACAGAGATAAATACATTCGGTTTGATGCACATTGAGTGAGCACTGAATATTTTTGGTTGTTACAATGAATTTCCACTGATCATTTGCTTATATCATCGCACCTCTAGATTATATGTACAATTATAACGTGTACACATTACACAATAAGTGGGAAATTATTTCTCACATGTATGTGCCATACCATACCATACCCAACACGACCACCATCTATCGAAGGAAAACAATGGAATTGTGGAAGGTTTCGTTTTTTGAGTAACAAATTTGTCGTTAATGAAGTGCATTTAGTGTGCACATGACTTTTTTTCAATCTTTATCTGTTAAAATGTTTGTGTATATTGAATAAGACAACAAACATCCTTCGACCACTTTATTATAATGTGTGTCTAGATACACACCCTCGTGCAGCAAGTCTTTATGAATCTGAACACAATATGTGGACACATTGTTTTGAATTGTTAGGGTAGAATAGAATAGAATTTGGAAAAAAAAGAAGTAGAGTCAGTCTCTTAATAGCACTGGACCAACGGAAAGCGGTGTGTGTGTACGTCGTCATGCCGTTTCTGGTGTTTATTTATGTTGTGATCATTTACAAAGAATGATTTTCTTGCTGATGTTAGATTTTCAAATGAAATTGAAAAATATTTCTTTTAGGAGCAGAAACTTTTAAATTGCAATTCGGTCCAGACATTCTATTCTAGCCCAGTTTGAAGTCATTACTTTCAGTCGAATTGATTGATTCTTTAACTAAAGTGTCTCATTAGAATGAGAGTCTAGCAATTTATGAATATTGTCTTCGGCCATGTCCAACCTCTGAGCATTCTAATCAAGAGATTGTCATTCCAAAATTTATTACTCAAATGGAAGTCCGTCAACTGGTGAAATTTTCAATATTTTTGATTTGTCTAGTAAAGCACAGGGCACAGGCTACATCTTTTCATTTAATCTTACTCTTGCGAAAATAATCTCTCGTGCTGAACCAATTTTATTTCTAATTCACGATTAAGGTTCGGGTCAACCTGAAACATGACCTAAATAATCCGAAGTCTGGGATGGCCTAAACTTTATTGTCATCGATTTTGATCTGATGCTGATCCTCATTTGACCTAATGTGACTATTTGAATAAAGAATTCTTGATAAATGTGAAGATCACGAAAATTTACAATCTTAAAGTCACATGAAGCAACCACGAGACGAAATACACAATTCGAGAAGCACAAACTAACAAGAACACTGTAACCAGTGAATCAGGTCAATTCATCAGGTTAAAACTGTCCGAAGAAGTGCTTGTAATCACGAAAATCATTTTTGACTCATCTCTAGTTTGAGTGATTTAGTTTATGGGATGGACCACATGGGCATTATTATCCAATCCTTTTAGATTCCAAGCCCTTAGCACATAATGACAAATTGGTTTTACCGAGTGATGGAATTTGATTGTAAATTGTAAATCATCCAACAAGAATGTAAGACTCGTGATCATGAAAGAGGTAGTTCCAGATGTTCTTGGATTGCCATACATAATGATGATTCCTGTATGTGAAAGCCACTTATTGAACATGGGGCGCGTAACATTCGAACGCCCCGAAGAGCAGAAGAATCGAATAATTCTCTGACGATAAGCGGGCCAAACGTTTCGAAATTTCCACACAGATTTTAAAATGTGGAAGTTGACATTGAGGAAGGCAATTGTATGATTGAATCGAAAACAAAATATTGATACAGAGTTTAAAATCACAAAATAGGTTTCCGGACTTGAATAATATTGTATTTGAAAATTGGTTTCCTCGTCTAATTAAAATGGATATGAGTAATTCCATGTAAGTCACGGTACATGTTTGCATTTTGTCTCTTTCGCACTGTCATTAGATTGTACTGCCGGCTCTACTCATTCTCCTTTCTCTTCTTCTTTCTTATTGTTATCAAGATAAGAACATAACTCAAACAGGAAGTGCATACGAGACACACTGTTTCCATTATCTCCATTTCCTTGCAAAGATTTCTTTTTCAGATACCCAGAACGATTAGACAACAACAGAGAAAAAAAAGTTTATTTTGATAACGCATTGATAACGCAACGTTATTAATACAAAAAAAAAAATTGGTTCAATTTACCAGCATATGTTTGTGTGGTGACACAGATTTGTCTGCTATACCTCTACGTGAGCTATAAATTAATTTAATTTTTTGTATTTACCAAACGATAAATGCAAAACAGCCAGGAAGGAAATAAAGTATCTTCGTCTAGGGGAATGATAATTGGATTTTTTTTGGTCTGTGTAGCTGGAGAGTTTGCCGTTTTTCTTTTGGCGTGGAGTTTTGACTTTGCTGGAATGAGACTGGCTTGTAGAAGAATGTATCACCTTAATGGCATGCATGCAAAAAATGACGAATAGCAGACATTCCTTCAAACTGCCATAAAATTTCTCATCCCACAAAATTCTTAAATGATTCGAATCAATCAAAAAAGAGTCCAAGGGTTAAAGGTGACGCAAGTTTGTCCTTGTGCGGTCCGATTCCAAAATCAATTGGTATCGCTTTGGGTGACGCATTTTGCGTCTGAAATACAAAAGATAAAATTACGTCACAAAGTGACAGATGATTCGGCATTCATCATTTTACTGTGTACTATTTTTACATTATCTTGAAACTGATATGCGGTTTCTTCTTCTTCTTATGACGCAATTGTTTGGTCATTTTATTTTCAATCTTTTGTGTTCAGACGGTAAATGCATGACCATAAAGCGATATCAGTTGTGTCCGAGGCGTTGCTCATTTTGATTAGGCGAAATGTGAAGCGATGATTAACCAGCATGGTTGACTATTTCCCTTTAATAAAACTCGATTTGTTACTGACCTATGCGATGTTTGTAAATCGATGGTTTTAATCAGCTGTTAATCCCCTTAATTCTGTCATTCCGAAAAAAGTGAACGACCCCTCGCTTGCATCACCTTAACGTTTTTTTGATTGATATAAGTCAACATCAATTAACCACCTGAATAGATAGGCTTTACTTTACACCGCTTCCATGTAACCTTTGCCTAATACGAAATTCTGATTATAGTCTCAATAGTTTCACGAAAAATTACATCAAATGGGCGCACACGTTCCAAGAAAATGTCCATGTCCACTCATCTCTAAATTGTCAAACAAAATTGTCCTCAAGACCTCGCTGAGATGTGTGGTTTCGGTCAATTGAGGCTTTGGTGTGATTTTTTTCTACTTGGGAAAATCGACCGCAGTCTCAGCCAATGAAAAGAACATCGACGATGTGTTGCATTGGTGTGATATTTTCTGGTAGTGAAAATGTTTCACGTGATGAATTTCGTGAATCTCGATACGTAGCAGGAAATGGGACTACTCATCAACGCATTTTTCTTTCATCTTACGCTACAGTTTGTCTTACGACGTGACCTTACAATTTTCATATTTAAAGTATTTCCTGGAAGATATGATTTTAACAAACTTTTAAATCGTACAACCCGTTGAGTATCCATTCTCCCATCAAATTTCTCTTGTAATACCATGGTTGTAACATTGATTTATGATGATGCAAAGTTTATGTCCTTGCTTGCAAGTGTGAGCTCTGCGGAACGAGCCGAGGGCGAGTGAAGTAATCACCCAAGCCACAAAGAATGACTTACAACCAATTGAGAAAGGTATTTTTTTACCATCCGGAAAATCGTCATTGCTTGTGTTCATCCCTCAGGGAAATCGCCCATTACATGTCAAAAGAAATGCATGACCCATTTTGATTGCCTGGAAAATGTTATTTCGACAAGTGTAGAGTTTGCATATCCGAGCCGAGGGTGTTGCTTAAATGCGCGCTTGTAAGTTCGACTCATATCACGTAATTGATTTATCATTGTAATGAATTACTTCCGTCGCATCCAATGTAATCTACGGTTACATGATTGTGCACTTTAAGTGCATTTTCTCACTGTCCCAAACAGTGACGTAAAGTGCAGATTACCGTGAATAAGAATGGGAAGGTTAGAATAACTCGGCTTACATAGTGGCGAGTAGTTTGGACTGGTCAGAGAAGACACAGATCCATCCAACTCTACTATCGAACCGAAAATGATGATGAAGCTCTCCCGAAGGACTTTCGAAACGTTACTCGGTTGATCTAAGAAATCAGAATCATTTTTTTCATATTCAACATGCACCGGTAGAATGTTACGTTAAACGTTACAACTAAATGAAAATTATAAATTGTTTGCGAGAGGGATCGTAATGTTTGCTTTATGTGTTACCGTTTCTCGTTGTGATTTTTTTTCTACTTTTCATGCAACAACTAGTTTTTGTAGTTCATCAGTTTGAAAACAGTTTTCCTATTGTTCGGAGGAGAGGCTCTGTGATTTCGTTTTTTTTAACGATTAAATCGATTGAAAAAATGTAAAAATTTCCATCATTTTCTTCATGAATTGCAGTCGGTTGTTGTTGTGTTGCATCACAACACTTTCGATTGAAAACATTTTTTTTATTGAACACGCGATTCAAGAAAGTTAAACATAAATTTCGTTTACCTATTCCAGCCAAAAGCAATTTCAATCAAGACCAACCGCACAGACTATGCTTGGACGTTGGTGATTCGGTTATAATATTAGCTGAAACCAAAAACTGGTACTATGGCTACAACAAGAAGTAAGTTGCAGCGTTGCTTGACCATTTGTAAACCGAAGTTCTTGGATCTTAAATTCCGTGTCGGTATTTATAGAAACAAAACAGCGCTAGGAGTCTTCCCGAAATCCTACGTACATCTACTGGACTGTACCAAATGTAAAGACGAATATGTGGTGAGGCGATCGGAAATTGTCACCGAAATAACAACCGTACTGGGCGACTGGGGTGAATTGTTCAAAAAGTTCTACCTATCAAATCATGCCAACTTCCAACCGATCAGACGGAAAATTCGCGAATTGATCCGGCTGCGGTCGACAATATTGTCGGGCAATTTACCTGTTGATGAGATGAAAGAAGTTAAATTGCAGGCAACAGCTGAAATTGATACCGGAAACAGTTTATTGGGTGAGTTTAATTTGGATGATGTGTGTGGCTGGCAGATATTTTTTTCCTTCCATTCATTGTTGCTTCAATTGGATACTTTATTTACTGTGCATCAGGTTTGGATATGGTAGTTCGAGATGAAAGTGGTAATGTTCTAGACGTTAATTCGACATCGACCACACAGTTGTATGAGCATCATACCAACGCTGTTGATCGCATCAAAAAGGCGAATGTAAGTTTTTTGATCTGCAGATTTTTTAAATTGTCAATTGTATTGAATCCGACACGGAAAAAATTCTTCGGCCGTAGAATTCCTACAGTAAAAATCGCATATCCAAAACGATGAACAAACATTCGCACAATTTACTCGTAACCGTTCACGCATTCGTGTGCAAATTTCAAGAAGACTCAGACCTTCTGCTGACACTGTACGATGGCGAGGAAATGAAGGCAATAACAGAAAATTATGTAGTTAAATGGGGTCGACAAGGACTGGCACGAGACTTAGATCAATTTGATAATCATCGGGTTCTGTTTACAGTAAGTCGCGATTTGATGTCGACGGCCACTTTCATTTTGTACAAAAATATCTTCAATTTCCCATCTGCAGGACCTAAGCAGCCATGACTTAAATCGCAATAAAGTTTATCTGATATGCTATGCAATACGTTTGGGATCGATAAATATCAAGGAGACCGATTCGAAACGGGGCAGCGTGGCCAATGCCGTTTTGAATCCAAATAATAAGAAGAATTCACAGCTGAGCATTTCATCGAATACCAGCGGTGGAACGGATCAAATGCGGCGTCCGTTTGGCGTGGCGGCAATTGACTTGACGCCGATCTTTAAGAAGCCAGAAGATTTCAGCAACAACAGCTTCGATCTGCCGTTCATATTGTGTGAAAAGGAATTTCTCGACAATACGCTGAAGAAGTTCATCATCAACAAGGATGTGGGCAAGATCGATTCAAAGCTGGCGGTTAGTGTGGAATTGTTGCATGGTGATATCAAACAGATCAAAGAAGATTCGCCTCACTTGGTGCATGGCAATGTTGCTTTTGCACGTAAAATGGGCTTCCCGGAAGTGATCTTCCCCGGTGACATACGTAACGATCTATACCTCACGCTTGTGTGCGGCGAATTTTCCAAAGGCACAAAATCCACCGACAAAAACATTGAAGTCACTGTGGTTGTGTGCAACGAGAAAGGAACTGTAGTACCTGGAGTGTTAACGCTAGGCGCCGGAGCATCATTCCTCGACGAATACAAATCCGTCATCTATTATCACGAAGACAAACCGAAATGGAACGAAACGTTCAAAATCCAAGTGCCAATCGAAGAGTTCAAATTGTGCCATCTGAGATTCACATTCAAACATCGCAGTTCGAATGAAAGCAAAGATAGATCGGAGAAACCGTTTGCCTTATCCTATGTCCGGTTGATGCAGGACAACGGAACGACACTGCAGCACGATTCGCATAATTTAATTGTTTACAAAATCGATCAAAAGAAATTCGACAAGGAGGCACAGTACGGCTACTTGACGTTGCCGTCGCGGACATTTGAATTGACGAAAAATGCGAAACCATCGGCACCGGGGCTCAGTGTATCCGTCAAGGATTCATTCACAATTAGGACGAATGTTTGTAGCACAAAATTGACCAAAGACGGTAAGAGACATTCGGGGGACTGTATACAAATGACGTCTCGCCTTAAGTGGGAAGTGGGGTGTTCGAGGAAACACGACGTCATTTGTGCACAGGTCTTTTACCCGAGAATTTCGTCGAACAATGCCACCCAATGATGTGATTTTCTGTTTGCAATTTCAGTCGACATACTGGGTCTGCTGAAATGGGCGTCGAATAAAGAAAATTTAGAAAATTCACTCATCAAACTGATCAACATTGTGAACGCTGAAGAGGTGGTGAAGTACCTGCAAGACATTCTGGACGCTCTATTCAACATACTTGTTGAGAATGACGATCCACCGAAATTTGACAATTTGGTGTTCAAATGTCTGCTGCGACTCATCGAAACCGTATCGGACATGAAGTATCAACATTTCCAGTCGGTGCTGGACTTGTACATAAACGAAATTTTCTCAGCTACCCTAGCCTATGAGTAAGTATTCTGTGCCGTGTCGTCTGTCTGCGGACTAGACGGCTGTTCGTCTTCCTCTCAATTGCTAACCGTCTTCGTTTCAGTAAACTAATCAATGTGCTGCAAACGCAAATCAAAAACGCCATCAACAATAAGCCAACGGAAACGGAACTCGACATGTGCACCAATTCAAACGACGACCTGCTGTACAAAACGACCAAAAATCTGCAGTACATCATGAAGTTCATCATTCGATCGAGAATTTTATTTGCTGGCATGAACGATGACAAAGATCGCGTACTGTTCGAATCGAGCCTGGAGGATTTGCTGTCATCATTCGTCAATCTCATTTCGTGTTCGAATGATTTGCTTCGGTCGCAGGGCGCAATGCTCAAGTACATCCATGTCATAGCATCGGATTTGATTCAAGTTTACGATAAAATCAAATTAAGGTTAGACATTCACTTTGTGTGCGGCATTTGTTTTTGTTTTGATTGTTTGTTGGTGTGGCTGTGTGGTGCGTGTGGTTGGTGTCGTGCTAACAAGTGTCTCTCCATTTACATTTCCAGTCATTACATTGTCGAAATCATCAAAAATATTCCAGCCGGACGGCTGACGCAATCCAAAATGATTTGCATCAAAGATTTGGTTAGGTCGAAATTGTTCAAATATCCCGAATGTCGAGCGATACTGTTGCCGGTGTTTTGTCAACAAATCAAAGATAAATTGGAGAGCAAAGAGGAGGTGAGTGTTCGCTTTTTGTTTGACTTTTGTTTTTCTATCCGGATGTCGTCTTATACGAATGAAAAAAAAAGAAAGGAAAGAGAAGAAAGTGGCTCACCGATGATGGTGTGAGTAATTGAATTCGGGCTATGGCTACCAGGGATGGTAATTCGCTAGATGTGCCGGGTAGGCGAATTTCGACTACACCTCTCCCCCTTGCACGTCAAAATGTATGGAGAAAATTTAAAAAATGACGCGAACGCGTTTGTCAAACTCCTTCTTCTCCTGCAGAGCGTGATTTGTGAATGTCCCCAAAGTCTCTTCAAACGAAGTGTTTAAACTCTAAATTCGTCATATGGGACCAAAACCTTCATTTTGACACCAATTTCGATTTTCTATGCTGTGTGACGGCTAGGGCTATCCTCGTTCGGGATCTTCTACGGCTCAAGTCAAAATCGTAGAAAAATGATGTAAAATGTAAATAAAGTTTTAAATCTTGGCCTTATGTGGGGCTCAATTTGTCGCGTGGTCCAGGACTATCCCCTCAAATCCTATGCAGAATTTGACCTCACCGAAGTTTCTGAGTGCAAGGCCAGTACGTGCTACCACTGAGTCAACGGAACATAAAAGTTGTTCATCGAAAAAGACTGTTCTCATCGGATAAACTAATTGGCCAAAACATATCGCTCTCCACTCAAGCGAAACGGGACATTTTTCGAAGATGATTCGATTCGTATCGACCCGATTACAATAGCTGGATTCTCGTCAGCGCTGATAAGTTTATCAGCTGCCAGTTAAATTAATTGTAGCATCGAGGCTAGTTTCTGGCCGGATAAATTTAACTGACAGCCGATAAACTTATCACGAGCTGACGGGAATCCACCCAATGGTTTTCCATACAGAGTCATCGACGGTCATGATATTAACGTCGGAAATGTTGATGTTTCTTTTCGGCATGGTTTCTACGAATCTGAATTGAACCTTTCACATCGTCTGTGAGCCATTTTCAAATTTTTAGATAATCTAATCAATATGTGTAGTCGAACATACGCCGTGCGTACCTATGAACAATAGAACAGTGGGAGTCGACAACCGGTAGAAGCAGCTTTTGTTCTACGACATTTTGTTGTTGTTCTATGGTTCATATTTACGACGAGGTCTTTTCGACTACTAAACTACTTCATTTAACCGGCAACCGATTTAAACCCATTGAACATTTGTAAATAATAAACTTGTCCATATGAACAAAAGAAAAAGCATGACGTGTTTGACCACAGCTGACTAAATCCAAATTAAATTCGAACAAAAAATTGACCGAATTGAGTTTCATTTCATCACAAATTATTGGAATGAAAAAAACAAAACAAAATTTATCACACCTGTGTTTGGTTTTTGCTTATGTTTGTGTATGTTTTACATTTTTTGCATTTTTTGGATGTTTTAATTTTATTATGGTATACCTTGATCGATCACACAACAATTCAAAACCAAAAAAAAAAAACCCAAAATGTATCAAGTCGATACTTTCACACCGAAAGAATGCATCACGCACTGGTTTTCTATCTTTGGTAAAAAACAAAACAAAAAACGAAAGAAATAATTGTCAAAGTTGATGTGTGTCTCTGAGCCAAGTCAATCGAGAGAACAAAAAATTATTTGCATCCCCCAAGTCATTCACCTTACGTAATCCTTACCATTAATCGTGCGGTAAGTATGATTGGGATGGAAATGATTTTGGTTTCCCAGTTCGAACAAGAAACGAAACGATCCAGGCTCAAATTACGCACTCCAACCGTTGACACTTTATTTGTATTTAATACACCACAAGTACATTTCCTTTGAATCTTACACACCCCATTTAATCCGATTATGCAATGGACTTCCTTCTCATTTCTATCCTCATCCAATAACTTTTTATTTTTTTTTGCTATTTGGTTGTATGTCTTATTGACAACTAGCTGTACGATGTAGTTCTTCCATTAAGTCAATATGACGGGGCTTGACAAGTTCAAATGAATTGTTAAATGCAGTAAAAGGGACTTGTTGCGTTAGCGACTTTTAAGAGAAATGATGTTTGATATTCATTGATCTCAAATTCGAATGGTCTGACGATGTTTCTTCCTTTAAATTAACGGAAGGCTACAATTGACTAGTAGGAGGGCATCTTCCACAAACCTAAATTATTCCGTCAATTTCTTTTTTCGATGGGTGAGCCACTTTTTTTGTAGGGATTGCCTGTCATAATTTAGAATCATTGGGGATTGTTTTGAAGTGGAAACCTCCTTTACTTTTTCAGACATCCTGATTCTGATGAACTTTTATAGGACTTTCTCTGTGTCCTTACATTAACGTCATGTCATCATCAGAATACTGCATAACTCCTGAGAATGCACTATGTTCTTCCTGTCACACAGTGACCAAGACCATCTACTACTGTAAATGTCCAATTACTTCAATTTTATCATGACTTGAGCTCTAAGAAGAGCTGGACAAGACGCTGTTGGTTCTCTTCTGCAAATTGTAAAGTAAATCAGTAACACTGCTTTCAAAAATACGGCGAGGGTGTCAGACCTAATCAGAAATGAGAAAATGGAATTCTAACCCGAGCGGTTTTCGCTTAAAAGTAATTTCCTGTGTAAAAATCACCTTTTAAGCGATATGAGGATGCAATAAGAATTCAAATTCCAGCGACGTGACGGCTTAGTTTAGAGTGACACAGATCGTCATAGGGCAACCTGTAAAGTTGCTGCTTGATGGTATTTTCGTGATTATTTCAAAAATAAAATTCTTGTTTCACCTCTCTTCCTTCGCAACTTTTAGAAAAAATATTTTCCCCTAAAATCTGTCATTAAATTAGGCGTACAGCTAGAACAAATGTATGGTCGTAGTGTTCCTAATCTGCATCAATAATTTTAGTCTTCCTCTTTACAACAAATTGTAACTTATTGTTTGATATGCACGCAAGTAGAACAACAACGACTAATAACAAAAAATCAAATTGCTCAAATATTCGCACACTTGCTTCCGAAAGGTAAACAATAACTTTGTTTCGGTTCATTTTCATTCAGTTGCATACAAAGTAGTCGGAAAGTCGCCATACATAGGAACAATGGAACGAACAATAGAATAACAATTGAAAACAATAGATTCTTACAGATTATTTGGTTGTATTGTTTACGTGCGTGGTGACTTTTTGACTACTCTGTACATTTACAATAAAAAAAACTAGTAAAAACAATGGAGACATTAATGACATCTTTGTCACATAAAAATCTAAGGATTTTTGTTTAAACGATTGGGTAATTTAAGCCACACTAATTTATAATTCAGATTTGCTTATCACGCATCTCAGCTGCTGTTTTGGGGTCTAGAATCACTTCATATTCAATTCTAGAAGCTTGTTTTATTATGGCCCATTCAAGTAGTGCTATGAAGGATAGTTTTCAGACCCTTCCTTCTCCTTGCACGCAAAAATTAAGGAAAAAAATTCCAAATATATGCAACGCACGCTCTGGTCTGACATCCCCTTTCCCAAAACAGCGTACGCACTGTTCGAATGACACCTATCTAGATACTTGAAAAATGAGCTGGTCAGTTTTTTCTTGTATTCAAATCAGTATCCGATAAAAACCAAGTGAAATAAGGTTTTTTAGCCTAAAGACTCCTCTTTATTGGAGCTCTCTCAGAGCATTATATCTAACAAAGCTGTTACTTCAAGCTTCAGTGCACCACACCCCCTTTTGAGTAGTTAAACAATAGATTTCATCATGTGATATATATAATGTGTGTGTAGCAACCTCTAACTCCTCTAACCATTTTCACATTACATTTTGAATTGTGTAGCTAGGAAATAGCATCCTCACTAAAAATCACTACACCGAGTTCGTTGAATTGGCAATTTATGCACACCAACAATTTACTTCACAAAATAATTTTTCAAATTGATTGCTTGCTACTTCACCAGTTTTGTTTGTCTCATATTTTGTTGCTATATTAACCACCACCACCGTCACAGATGGCAAAGATCAAGGATTCAGGGGCGAGGTCCCGCTAGTTTCCGAGTCTCAGCCAATTTACACAATTTTTTCTTCATAGTGTACGGAACATTATGGATCTACAAACGTTGTTGACCGAAAATTCGAAGGTCAACGAATTGTAAAGTTGAATGTGTTAGCGAATTATAAGAAAATTGAAGAAAAAAATTCACATTTTTTTGCACAACCACATAATTTTATCAGTTGGTAATCCACAGAAATCGTTAGTTATCTGCTAAAACAGTCAAAATACAAAAGTGCAGTAATTCAACCAAATATAAAACTTCAATTTTCTTAAAATTCGCTAGTGCGAAATGTCGCCATTTTGCATGGTTTTCAACCAAACACATTTCTGAAGAAGGAAACATCTTCTGAATTCTCACGTTATGTTCGAAAAATATTTAAATAGAGTCGTGAGACAACCTCGGATTTTTTTCATAATCTTGTTGCGGGACTCGAGCTCTGTTGAAGACAAAATTCAGTTTTTGGATCCATTCGACCGTTTTTGAGAACTGGCACTAGGGTCAGCCAGAACCTGTGAAGCTGTGACAGCTCTCGGCTGACATTAGAATGCAATAGGGTCAGCCAGAACCTGTGAAGCTGTGACAGCTTTCGGCTGACATTGGAATCTATAGAGGGCCAAAAACTGAGACCTAGACCTACCGTGGAAAAATCATGGTTCAAGGTCACTTGAAAGCAATGACCGCTGATAGTCAAAATTTCACCATTTTTAAGTGACTGAGTAAGCCTATTAATGATGATTCTAGACGCTGTTGCTGTACCCTACCAAATGACATTAAAAAGTTTTTGATTGTGGTCTTCTATGCATTTCCAGAAAAGTCATTTCCTTGGTGACCCTCGGCGAACTTCTTGTCCGAATCTATGTCCTGCTTGTAGAACCATGCATGAAAGTAAATTTCAGTTGAAGTAGCGGCTACAAGCAGGACATGAAATCGGCCAAATTTCGCCATTCGCCGAGGGTCGACAAAAAGTGACTTTTCTGAAAATGTAGCATAGAAGACCACGCGTCTAAAACCATCATTAACAGGCTTGCTCGGTTGATTTGTCATGGATGTAGCACTCTTTGAAAATGGTGAAACCTTGACTTCCAGTTGCCATTACTCCGTGCTTAAGTGACCGATAGCCATAATTTTTAAACGGTAGGGGTAATTTTCTGTCCTTTTATCAATTCCAATGTCGAGCGTAAGTTCCCGCAGCTGTCCTGGCTGACTCTAGTGCCAGTTCCCAAAAACGGTCAAGAGGATCCAAAAACTGAGTGTTGAGAACAGTGCTCGAGTCCCTCAACAAGATTATGTAAAAAGAATCAGAGGTCTGTAAAGCCATCTTTTCCGAACACTTTCAAACATTGTAAGGATTGGTCCTGTTTTCAAGACAGACAGCACCACGCCCTGAATCCTTGCACTTTGACACGTCTGTACACCACCCGAACACCCTTTCTAAACCGATTTTACATTTTTATTTTAGTGTTTTTCTTGGAACTGTTTTTTTTGTATAATTAACTTTTTGTTTTTTTAATTTGACATCCGTTCCCCGTATAATAAATCCAATCGATGTGTCCTCAATATCCTTAATATTCAAACGTATACATATACCGAAACCCTCCGACCAAAACAATTTGAAAAATCATGAATACCAAAAACAAAACCAAACAAAAAATATATTCGGCAACCATAGGGCGATTTTTCTGATATTTGGCAACAAGAAAAGAACCTTACAAAGGCCGCTAAAGTGTTGGGCGTTAAAAACGCTCATCTACATACACGTGAAACATCGGCAAAAACCAAGGTAAAATATTTTTTGTTTGTGACATTTTTTTTTTCTTATTTATTATTTGAAATATCTCTTTTCATTTTTTCGTGTTTCTTTACATTTTTAATTCGGACTGGTTTTGTTCAGTGTGTTCTAACCAAGTCACTTTACATTACATAATACCAGAACAATGTATCACATGGAAGCCTTTAAAACAGTCCATTCTTTTCCTATCTATTTGGTTGAATTGTTTAGGTGGCTGAATGTGTCAACATTATGAATAATATGCTGGAGCTGCTATTCACGAATGATGTTGGCCCAACGGAAAACGATATCAAAGACATTATGTTAATACTTTTGCGTACTGTGATACAAACATCCATTGCTATGGATCGTGATAATCCATTGGTGGGAAATTTGGTTGCGATAATGCTGGGAATATTTCGCAGCATGAAGTCCATACACTATGACATCTATGTGGAGAATTTTACGCATTTGGTGGATTTACAAGATTTCCTCACCGAAATTCTGCTAGTTTTCAAAGATTTGGTGTCGAAGCCGGTGTTCGCCAACGATTGGATGGACATGCAAATGCACCAAAATACCGTCATACTGGAATGTTTGCGGAACTTCTCCAAAGTGATAATGGACAATTTCTTCTATCCGTTTGAGAAGCAAGTCTGGTCGAATTTCTTTCACTGTTCGATTGCATTCTTGATCCAGCCACCGTTGCAATTGGACCAATTCAGTGATAATAAAAAGTCGACGATTCTGTTGCGCTATGAAGATATCCGGCGGAAAACGGCCGAAGAGATTCAGAAGATGTGGTTCAATTTGGGTGAACATAAGATTCATTTTGTGCCGAGCATTGTCGGTTCAATACTCGAAATGAGCTTGATACCGGAAGAAGAACTGCGCCGCACCACAATACCAATCTTCTTCGATATGATGCAGTGTGAATACAATTCATCGCGATTTGTGCATGAGAGTTACGGTGATACGAAGCGTAATCAGAGTCACATCAAGGGCAATTTTCTGGACTTTGAGAAGGAAATGATTGAAAAATTGGATATTTTAGTGGAGGGCGGCCGTGGCGACATGGAATACAAGGACCTATTCCATTCGATAATGATGCGCTTCTGCATGAATCACAATACGTTAAGAGAGAGTGGCACAATGTTTGTGACAATGGTGACGAGACTGTTGGACCGGCTATTAGAATATCGTTGCATTATACACGACGAAAGCAAAGAGAACCGAATGGCTTGCACTGTAAGCCTGTTACAATTCTATTTAGAAGTAAATCGCAACGAAATGTACATCCGATATGTGAACAAATTGTGCGACTTGCA
Source organism: Phytosciara flavipes (assembly GCA_026413405.1). NCBI lineage: Eukaryota > Metazoa > Arthropoda > Insecta > Diptera > Sciaridae > Phytosciara > Phytosciara flavipes. Next base: position 9,046 of record JANTFA010002231.1, on the reverse strand, counting down.
CATGGAATTCGACAATTATACCGAAGCAGCATTTACGTTGAAATTGCACAGCAATTTGCTGAAATGGAACGACACACCGCTATCGTCATTACTTCGATCTCACCGTCATGCAAGTTCGGTAACACATCGTCAATTGAAGGAGTCCCTGTACAATGACATCATCGATTACTTTGACAAAGGGAAGATGTGGGAATGTGCCATCGATATGTGCAAAGAGTTGGCCGCACAATACGAGAACGAAATTTATGACTACCGATCGTTGAGTCATATCCATCTGAAGTTGGCACAGTTTTATGAGAAAATTTTGAAGGAAATGCGCCATGAATCAGAGTACTTCCGAGTTGCCTTCTATGGCCTACGTTTTCCGGAATTTCTGCGCAACAAGGTGTTCATCTATCGCGGCAAGGAGTATGAACGTCTGAGTGAATTTTGTACCAGAATTTTAACACAACATCCTGCCGCCGATTTGATGCAAACACTGACCTCGCCAGGCGATGAGATTACCCAAAGCGATGGACAGTACATTCAAATCAACAGCGTTGAGCCAATGATGACCGACGATCCGAATGTTAGCCGACTCAAAGATAAGGTCACTGCACCGGAAATCGTCAAGTACTACCAAACGAACAATGTGCAAAAGTTCAAATTCTCTCGTCCGTATTACAAAGACAATGGTGGTGGCTCCGACGACAATACCGTTGGCAATTTCTGGTTGGAACGAACAATAATGCGGACGAACTTTCCATTGCCGGGAATTCTGAGATGGTTCCCGGTTATCGAAGCGAATACGTTCAAAGTAAGCAATGGTCCAAGATAGATGCATCTAGACTGGCCGGGTTGCCTTACACCACTCACACGTTTACCATAATTTCATTTTGCAGATATCACCAATAGAATACGCCATCGAAACAATGGAACTGACAAACAAGGCCGTTCGTGATTTAATCATAGCTCATCGCAACGACGAAAATCTGGCCATTAATCAGCTCAGTATGAAAATCAATGGTGTGGTAGATCCAGCCGTAATGGGTGGTTTCGGTAAATATGAGGAAGCATTCCTCACCGACGAATACATGGAGCGAAATAGTCAGGATCACTTTTTAATCGACAAATTGAAAGACTTGATTGCGTCACAAATTCCGCTTTTGGAAATTGCATTGTCGGTGCACAAATCGAAAGCGCCGGCCAATTTGTTACCGTTCCACGATCGCCTGGAGAAATGTTTTGCTGAAATGAAAGAGGGCGTGGAAAACAAATATGGAAAGAGGGTGAGTGTCTAGTGCACAGAACAGTTTTTTTTTGTGGTTTCTTGGTTCACGAGTTGGATTTTCTTTTTCAGACTAGCGACTTGAAAATTGACCGTGACTCGTTTGTGACGATGCGTCGTCAAGGAGTCGTAGCACAAATGAGCATTGATTCGAATCGTCTATCTGAAACAAGCATGGGATCGACTGAGTAAGTGAATTCATTTGGTTGACTTTTGGAATTTGCTTAATAATTTAACGTTCGAGAGTCAATCTACTGACCAGCTTCCATTTTTACTGATCTGGGGAATTTCTGGATCTTTGATCATTTTGTCATTGCATTTGCTTTACGTCTTTTGGGTTTTCTTCTCCTTTGTTTGCGGTTTCACATGCAAAGTTGTGGAGCCTAATGCAGCATCATCGACCAAGAGTTGGATTCATTTGTCCTGCAAATTAAATTATCGAAAAGTTGAACGATTTCAGGACCGTGTCCAAAACATAAATCCACCTAAGAGTACCAACTGCTTTGCATATTTTAATAAACTTAAGGCTAAACAAACAAATGTTGCTACGGGAAGTTAACTTTCTTAACTACCAGGTTCCCTTTCCCACTTTCAATTCGACATTTACGCTTTTTAGAGCTTGAATAGAACAATAATAGACCGACAATAATCGTCATACACAGACCCATAAAACCTCAAGTGCTTCTGCAAACATTTGCAATATTTTTCGACTTTGTGGTCTGTGGATGGCGCTTCGACAATTTAAATGACCTTGGAATCGAGCTATTCATTGACCAAAGAAAATTTAGATGCGAGTTTATGTCTCGTTTCCCAACTTCTGCCTCGAATTCGTCCTACACTCAACTCTCAAGTCTTAATTCAGATTACATTCAGGCTCATTACTTCTTGAGATTTGCTCTTTTGCCAACGGTTTTACTGAAATGCACTTGCATCCTTTCGAGTAAAAAATTTCATTCTTCGATTTGCGATGTTTTTCTACACCTTATTTCAATGCTTGAAGATATTTCATCGAAACTATAGTCTCGTGTTCTCGTTGCAGGACAGTCCTATCCAACTATTGCCTGAATCCAGAATTCAAAATATTTATCTTTGAACGTCTCACGAAAAAAGCTCTGCACATAACGTATCTGAATGCGATGTTTTTTCAGTTCAACTTTCTACGTGCAGTGGCAAGTATTTTGAAATCTGTATCAAGTAATAGTCGAGGTGAACTGTCCTTCAACGAATACATAAGGGGCTGTTCACATATCACATTACGAAGGAGGGGAATTACTGGAAAACATGGCGGTTCTAACAAATTGTAAAAACATTTCTGACATCACGTTCCTTTTACAACGAGCTAAAATTAATTGAATTTTTTTGCGATTTGCGATTATGTAATGTTACGTACGGAAAGTATCTCAACAGTAATTTTATACAAATCTATTACTTCCATTGATCAAAGCATTTTCAGAATACTGACTTCAAATCTATTTTGGGTCGTACATAAATGACGTCACGGTTTTTCAGTGCTGTCATCAGATTAAAATCACAAATTACTCGAAAAGTGTTCACTTTTTTGTGTCAATAGTGTGTCCCACCCACAACAACACCTTCTAAATGGAGGGTGGATCACATTTTTGACTCCAAAAAGTGAACACTTGTCGAGTTATTTGTGATTTTAATCTGATGACAGCACTGAAAAAGTGTGACGTCGTTTATGTACGACCCCTTGCCCCTTGCTTCAATTCTTCGAACATGTTTTCTGCTGTGAAGATGGAATTATAGCCAGGTCAGGTCAAGCTTTTAAGGTTAGGTTTTCTCAAACCTGGTTTTTTCAGGGTTGTCTGGTTTCGGGTTGATCTGCACTATTTGGAGCTTTCATTGAATCTTAATTTGAACAAAAACCAATTTACCTCGAGCCTAACTTGCCTTTGGTCACTGCAAGCAAAAAAAGATGAATCCAAGGATCACGTAACGATTCTAGAATTAATAATGTCCTGAATATGAAGCCAGGCCCTTATCTAGACCATATTGTTAGGGGAAGCGCAGGGAGCGTTATTAGCAGGAAAAAAATCAAGATTTGAGGAGGCGCTAAAAAGGGTGGAATATTTTGGAGGTAGTAGAGCTCTCTCTGATCACCACCTGGTTACGGGCCTCTTTGAAACGATAAAGCTCTCGTTCCATTCGTGTAACACTTTCAATTTGTTTAAACTTTTCCTCCTCTAATGTTAAAATCCTTTTTTTTACCTAATTTTTAGTAGCGGCTTGTCTAAATCAACTACTTCTCGACCGCATACTAATACTATAAAATCAACATTCGGCTTTCAAATATCTAGGTAATGTGTGATTATTATTGAAATTTTTACTGTTAATTTCAATTGTTTTTTTTGACATTTTTGATTGTTTTTTTTTTAAACTAACTGTGTTCATTTTAATATTACTTACGTGTGTAGTCTAACCGTACAGTCGACCGATTGTCATTCATCAACAAATTTTCATTCATCAATCTTTTCAGACAAGATTTATCTTCGCCCGCTTTAATTTCTAGTTCGAAAAATATTTTTTCCTTTTTACAATTATAATTTTCGTTCCTATCATCGTCCATTTCGTTGACTCATTTTTGTCTTTCGTTTTTTTTTCCGTTGATTTATTTTGAAATTTATTATTTGCAATATGTGTGCAGAACATCGCTTACCAATTCACCAAACTCGAAGGGTAAACCAAAAGAAAAACAAAATAACAAACAGCGAAGGACAAGTCGCAGGGTAAGTGCGTTTAATTCTATACAATGAAATTCGTTCGTCTCGAGAACAATTCCCCATTCACATTTGACTCTAATGAAAATGTTTTGTCGTTCGTTTCACAAAATAGTCGGATCGAGATGCCCTAAGCTTACCGACAGCCAACTGCCAATGGTATGCAACACCGCTCACGCCAATCAACTCGACACCGACATCAGACAAAGACAATCCCATATGCAACTCAGCGCCGGTAACGAATGCATCGACACCAGTTTTTGAGTTGACTGAGGAGGTGCGTAAAGTACTAACATTAACATTTAAGAGCGTAAGTTTTTAGTTTGGCTTCTTTATATTTTGGTTGTGATGTTGGTGTTATTGTTGGGACCAGTTTGTACGTGTAATTGGGTAACATACCTACTCAGCCTGATGATTTATGTGTTTTTTTTGTCAGCAAATATTTTTACTTGATTCATAGCAGTGCTCCTAGTGGCTGTGTCCATAAATGACGTCCACTGTTTCTCGACATTTTTAGAAACATCCTATCCCCCTTGTCCACCATTTTCCAATACCTTTACCATGACGTGTCCACTTTGACCAGATCCCCTTCTGCCCCTTACGGTAGACGTCATTCATTGACAGCCCCATAGCATGAAAACTCGCATTTCAAACGTCAAAAAGCCTTAAAAATTGTCATACGCGTGACCTTGTACGATGACATGGGCTGTATGTCTCACAATCACACCAATTAAACATGACTCATGTCCTTACCGATAGAGAAATGCAAGGCTTATTTTGATTGCACAGGCCTGCGGCTGTTCATGCTAGAAAGCTATGCTTAACCGAACCCTGACCAATTGGGGCGGATAAGTTCGTTGAGTACGACGGCACCATACAGCTTCCTCAAGAAAATGTACTATTTGAATTCAAAATACAGCTGCTTGAACGCACCGTCAACTGCTAACATGAATTGAATCGCATGAAATTGTTTGTCATGCAATTGACATCTTGTGAACTGCGTAAACATTTCTTGTTGCAGCTGGTCTATACATTCCATTGTCTGTGACTGCGTCTGTTCTTTTATCAGTTATTTGTATTCGCAGAAAATAATTGCTCAACTGCACGGAATGAAATCTAGAGAATTGAAGTATGTAAAATACCGTTGAAACAGTTGCCACAAAGTCATAAACAATTCCGATATTATGCTGGACTGACTGTTTGGTGTAAGAATGGCCAGTATTTGGTTCAGTATTTTCCTATTTGATTAATCTTCCACAGACATCACATCTGGTAATCATCGAATCTGCTACTTCAAAAAATCTTTCACAGTCTTTCGCCTGAACATAGATAAAAGGGCAGGCACTGACTTTGGAGTCTCCGTCTACCTCAAGGCTATTCACATTGTTCAACCGGCAGAAGTGTATTTTATTCCGAAGCTTTCTTTATGCTATATCCATTCCCGTAAATGCCGGTTGTCCGCTTCTAAGACTTAGAGCGCTCTGCTCATTCGCAAATTTCCGAATATGAAATAATCGTTGGTGAACGTACGACTGAGTTTTCATAGCGAACAAATTGCTGGAAACGAGGGGTGCTGAGGAACAAATCCGTTTTTGCCCATCAAATAATGTTGATAGCGGAAATCAATAACTGTGAGTTTGGAGTTTGAGGCATTAGCACTTTGAGGATACACTTGATGCCGGAACCTATGACTACTCTTTGAATGCCGAGTTTTGAGTCTTCAATTTTGCAACGCAACAGAGCGTCATTGCAGAAATCTCACCTTGTGTTTTGAAGGTGTCATGCAGTTCAAAGCGCTTTTCTCAGCTTTTATTGTTAGTTGTGCAGCGAGCATGAAGATTATCTTGAAATTTTCTGTTCCTTTTTCCTTTCGAAGTAAAATTTTCTCTTTACTCTAGCCTCTAGATGCATGCAACTCAGTAACTAAACGGAAAATTTGTTGTATTTTTTGATCTATGCATACACATACACACACATAGCTTACGCTCTACTTCCGTTTGCTATTCAACATTTCACTCGTTGACTCCGTTCACTAATTTCCACTTCTTTTCAATCCAAAAAAAAAAAAATTCAGCTTACACCAAAACGTCCGCTTCGCTCCGAAATGGAACGTGAACGTCGCCTGTCGCGTCCATGCAGCACCGTCACACCAACATCAAGCATCAAAGGTCTGAACTCAACGGACACCCAATCACTCAGCGACGAAAGCAGTAACCGCAATTCCAACATTTCACTACAATCACTCACAAACGAGTTACTTCTCATGACGAACAATCCAGTCACCACAGATTCGACCGCTTCCGAGGAGGATCTGTCCGTGCCGCCACCGTTGCCGGCAAAGTCACGCGAAAGCAGTGACTACAGCAATATACCAACGAATACGGACGACAATACGGGCACAATAAAACAAAGTCCCGCAAAGTATAAGAATAAACCGTTGCCCGCACTGCCGACCGCTGCGGCAATCAATTCGGCGTATGACTACGTAGAGGCTAGAAATTTTATGAATCGTGCAGCGGTTCGACCACCGACTCCACCACCGAAACCATCGAGGAATAGTAAATATGTTTCAATGTGAGAGGGGAACGAACAAAGAAAATGGTTATGAGAGAGGGAGAGGACAGAAAAATTGACCAGGGTGAGCAGAAAATGAACTGGGCAGTGTGAGATTTGTTCTGCATTTGAAAGCTAAATGCTAAAAAGATTGGGCAAATGAACGGAGGATGGAGATGGGAATGTGTTTTTTATGAAATTGGACGCAATTGAATGAAGTTTTTTTTTGTTTGTCAATTTTTGTCACTGTGGAAACATATCAAGAAAGGGTGTTTGTGTGAGAATTAATCAAATCTTTTATAAGGTGCTCTTATAGACAAAGTTTTTTTTTTTATTTTATTAAATGAAATTATAAAATGGAAATATTTTCCAGGTATTTAACACCTTATTTATCTATTTACATTTTTGATCAATAAGGACGGGAGTTTAATTGAAATGTGTAATACAACAAATTGTGCCAGAAATTTTTTTTTATTTCAATTTTTTATGTTTCGTTTTTTTCCTGTTAAAAGAAATTCTATTTTGATTTTTAGAGAGAAAGAGAGAGAGGGAGAGAAAGGGAGATGATAACTTTTTCTGGTATTTTTAGTAGGAGAGAAAATATTTATTTTTATCAATTTCTCTTTTTTGTGTTTCTGCTTAGTTTTAAGACACCAAAGTTAATTTTTAATTTTTTTTTAAATTCTATTTTCTTGAGCATTTTATCCGTGAACTCTTAATAACAACTAAAACAAACAACTAAAACAAACAACTAAAACCAACTCTACACCCGTAACAGACTAAAGAAGCACTCGTATTATTGGTTAATAATTAATCGAATGGAAGAAAAATTTGTTGTTAAAAAATTAAAATTACAAAATGGATAACAACCCGTCGTGTGTGTGTGTTATGGATGGAGTATTTTACTTGTAATGTGCGCATCAATGTTTACTATAAATTATATTGAAGACATATCGTGACAGTGTGTTGTAATTGTGTATAATAAAATGTAGCCTCGAGACAATCAATCAATCAAACAACAACAAAATTTCTTAGTCAAATGTATAAAAATGAATTTTTTTAAATTTTCTTTTCGACTTTTTGTAAATATAGTTCACACAACACTTTCCTTAGTAAAAACAAAACCATTTTTGTCGTTCAAAATCTACTTTCATCCGATCTAATTACAAAACAAAAATCTTTTTCTTACTTAGACTAACATCCATAATTAAACATTTAGGTTTTTAATATTTTGTACGGCCAAAGATTGTGTTTAGCAATAAAATATTATTTGTAACTAAAACCAAATGGCTTTATACACGTCGCATCGGTCATCGGCAATACTCTTGTCATTGGACTATAATCTGGGTCATCCGATTCTCTAGGCACATTGGATAATCTTTTAGGCATCAAATTGGCATACGTCATTCCGTTCTCTTTTGGATGCACGTCATCCCTATCTAATGCTGACGTCATTTATACATATGTCCACTGAAGGAAAAGTTATCTAAGGAAGAGAAAGGTCTAGGTCACTGACTGACATTTTATTTGGCAAGACATTTTTTAAATCGACTTCCGTAAAGCCATGATGAGACATTTTTGACCAAACGAAGAAAAATGACTTCGCCAATAAAATGTCACTCCCTTTCACATTTTTCTCTTCCGCACCAATTCGGCATAAGAATGTACACGGGTCACATGAACAAAAAGAAGTCTCATCGAAATGTACCCGCGAAATGACAACGGCTATGATTAAAGAATCCCTACGGGGACAACGCAATAGCGCAGTGGTTAACTCGTCTGCTTTCCACTAAGCGATTGTAGTGGCCAGTGCGAGTGTTCGATTCCCAGCCGTGGCAGAAAAAACCGATTGTCAGACGTGTTCCGACTGCTCCTATGTACATAGATGACACTCAACATCGTGGTAAGTTAAGAATGCCACAGTAAAAACTTTCGGTATTGAACGGATCTCAAAAAGTAGAACCTCGCGAAACTATTGAATGATAATCTAGCTCATCTAGGTAGTAACGGACTTTTGGAGTCCTGATGTAACCATTAACAAATTGCTCACGTTCAAAATTACGAATTTCATACCCACTCCCCCTCGCACGCCAAAATGTATGAAGAAAATTTCAAAAATGTGTGAAGCCTACGCTTTTGTCAGACAACCGCTTTTCTCTGTGAAGAGCGCCGTAATTCATGAATGACAATGGACGTGTTTAACATGTCAAAACTGAAAACGTAATCACGTGAAAATTAAATGCACACTCTACGGGTCCGTGTTTACATTTCTTCTCTCGTTTTTATCTCATCATTAGGTGTGAGATACAAGTATTGAGGCTGTTTACTATTAGGTCTAGATAAGGAAATTTTTGTAAAAAGTCTAGTGGACGGTATATATCTAGCTACTCTATAAAAGGCATACATCTCAAAACTGCTTTGTAACACTGCATCTTTAAGCCGTTTTAGTTAAATCCATCCCTTGTCCAAATTGCTAACAGCTAATTTG
>JANTFA010002120.1:0-16594 GCA_026413405.1 Phytosciara flavipes | reverse complement strand
CTGAAATAAGATTTCCCATGTCACACTTTTCATACAAAAACTGAAATAAGATTTCCCATGATTTCCCCGAAATGCAATCGTTTAAAACAATACGATACGTGTTGTAGATACGTGTAGACATAACTTTCGAGCAAAAAACACTAGTTAATGTCTGCATTTTTCAACGATGGAAAATGTTCTCGAATTGCCTGGGAATTTTTCTTGACGAGAATGTTCCTACAAAAATAATATCGATGGAAAAACGATTTCTAACTCGATTTCTCCTTCAAGACAATGAGTTCTCCAGAACTCTTGAAGACAATTTTATTGGTAATCACATAAAATGTAATTTCAACAGATTATTGAACTTTACTAGAGAGGTAATGAAGCTATTCCCTCACGATTGAAAACCATTTACCTCGCTCGTTTGTTCTATGTACCATATTGCGCACAAATTCATTTTGCGAGGGTAATCATGCATCCGATTGATCTGTGACATTGATGCAGTACATAAGATCTTGTTGCTAACTTGTTCTCAAACTGAAATTTGCATATGATGTGTTGTCAACTTCGGCTTCGCCTCGAATTGACAATTTTCACATCTGTTGCGCAAATTTCCACTTAGTCACAAGTTAGCAAAATAGCTATTTTCGTATCACGATGCGCGCATATCAAATTAACTCCCTGGTATAGTAGTCTAGGATTTCGCAACACATGACAGAAAATGAATATTTATCTCCGCTCAGCTGAAACTACGAGTTCTTTGTTGTAAAAAATAATGTGTTGACCTCTGGCCTGGAAAGTAAATTGGAAATTGTACTTCCACGGCTTATTAGTGACCCTCGCTACGTTCAGCTACAATACCATCGCCATTCCATTTCTAGTTTTACGCGTTCTAAAGATTTACTTTAGTAATTTTAGCCGAAAAATACCATCGAAATATAATCTCACTTTTCTAATTTTTTCCCTTGGTCAATAGTGGTTCTTGTGCTCGTTGAAGTCCATAATATTTCTTGTAATCCTACGTTGTTAGTTACTAGTTCTTTGGAACCGACCTGAATTATCATTAGAGTCCAGAAGGGAACAAAGAAACTTATCTTAAGTTCTAGTGGATTCACAGCTCTCATGTAGCTCTCTCATGACGATTCAATTTCTCACCGTGTTGCATTCAACATTTTATGCAACCAGCTGCAAAAAGTGCACTGTTGAAATGCAAAACATTTATACCACAACTAAATACTGTTAATGAAAAAATTAATGAAAGATCACGTAGACAGGATTTATGTACGCTTCGAAAATTGGTTCACTGCAGATATAATATCTTAGTAGCCGAATGGTTAGAGATGTTGCTCGATCAGTTTTGGGCTTTGGGTTCGACGTTTGATCAGGGCATGATTTTTATTTACGGTCGAAAAAGAGTGACAAAAAGTATTTATAAAACTCCACTAAATTTTCGTCACACTTCGACGCTTAAGAAGGTCAACTTTTCGCAGCGCCGTTGTAGAAAACGTTGAATGCAACGCGTTGAGAAATTGGGGGTTTTTTGTCACACGATGTGGTTCTCAGACTCAGTCTACTTGTTCAAAAACATCACATACAGTGACAAACGCAACCTCATTCCTCATCTTGATTCATAAATAACTATTGCAGACTTGAACGCACACGGATTGACGTAAAGCATCTGCACTATAACAAATAACTAAATGTCTCAATCCACTCACAGATTCGAAGCATGGTGTCAATCCAACTAAGAAAACAAAAAAAAATGTTCCAAGCTAAAATTGTGTGTATTAAGTTCCATTGTATGAGAGGGTACAAAAATACTATTGCTGCCATTTTAAGTTATTCACGGTGAAATGGAAACGAAATGAAATGTCACGAACAATAAGAAAGATGTTCCGAATCTGGAAGTTTAGTTTCAAAAATTATTGTGTTTTTTGTTCGAAGCGAACAATTGTTGTTAAGATACGTTTTCATTTCGGAATAAAAACAGAAAAATATTTAGAGACGGGAGACGGGAGACTGAAGAAAATAACACCAGGGATTCGTTTCTCTTATTGTTTTTTGTTTCGTTTCGTTTTTTACTTTTATTTAACAAAACGATATTTTCTTTTTATCTTACAAATTCAGCTGTGCTCTCTCTGTGTTCTTGTTTATGGACAACAATCGATATTAATGACTCAGCAACATAAGTTTTCTTTCTCATCTCATTAGAAATAAATACAATCATCTGCAGCACAGCATAAAAACGAAAAAGGGAAAATTTATATTTACATTAATCACAGAAACTAAAGTTGAAGTTCATTCAAAGAGAAAAGAATTTACAGAGAAAAAAAGAATCTCTTCTTACGAACAAAGCATATTATTAAGTAGAACGACAAGAAAGAAAAAGAACTTTTTTGTTAACTGGCAATATAAAATTTAAATTACAATTCATAATAAATATAAAGTTTATTATCTTTCATAATTAATCTTCTCTAGCTAGAGCATACATAATATTTTCCCGAGCCTTATCTATCGAAAAACTTTTTATGGCCGTCACAGAGAGATGTTTTAAGACCGTGGAGACCCCCATTCGGAGAGGCATCATGTAATTCAGTTCAAATTGTTATCATTGATCTGTCTGGAATGAGATTCTGTATTAAAATAACCGAAAAATTTAGAACGATTCGCATTAATGTTAACAAGTGCACGCTTCTACTTTCGAACGTTTATCATCTTCCATTGACTTCACCAAGTTCCACAAGCTTTCACATAACAGCTGTGAGTAGTAAATTTGAAGTAGTAGATTCTTGCTTCGGGGTATGTGTGTGTGGAAGGAATAGCCACGAGAAGCAATAATTGTAACATGACGCAACTCTATTATCACTTTGGATCATAGAGGATTCAAATTACGATATGCATCTATTTTCTCTGGCAGTAAATTTAATTTATTTTGCAGTAAAAAAAAGTTGCTTATCCGTTTGAAAGTAATGTATTTGTTGGATAATATGAGCAAATCGCTATGTCTTCCGGCTTGTATGAATAACCCATAGCTGGTTTATACTTTCATTGAAGTGGTTGACCTACACATTGTTTTTAGACTGTTGCAACAGTAGTTGGTATTCCAACAAAAACCTCATTCAGAGAAAAGTGGCGTTACACAAACGGCAAATGATTCGGATCTCGTTCTCTAAAAAATGCCTTTAGTTACCTATGATACCTATAATGAGCATTTTTCTCAAATATGTTTCCTATTATTTACTAGAGTTAAGATTGCCGTGGCAAGATCTGACAGACAATTTTTATTTTCAATGAATTTTAATTTCAGATAAACAGATGCGTCTGTACACACATTTGGTTGACGACTATTTACTTAGAAACATCTTAAAACATTATTTTGCCACATTCTAGGTAATGAGACAATATCTACTTACTGGTGAAGCAAGTCTCGATGTGTCGTTTCGGAAAGAACTGATAGATGCCATTCACAAATTACGCACGCACTAAATTCGAAATTTTAGATTCCCTCCCCCATCGCACGCCAAAATGCATAGGGAAAATCTGAAAAATGTATGAAACGTACGCTTTTGTCAGACCCCTCTACCCCTTAAGAGCGTCTGTAATTTGTGAATGACCACATATCGTTTCGGGTGACGCATTCTGCGGAATGGCCCTATGAGCCCAAAGGGCTTTTTGATTTTTGTATGGTCAAAGAGCTTTTCGCAAATTTTCTTCATACATCGCCCGAAGTGCTTTTTCGAGCCAGTGCAGCCCTGCATTCTGCGTATGAACGCAATGAATGTCGACCAAGAAAATTTTAGCACAGAAATTTTTCAACAAAAAAATTTCACAACAAAAATTGAGTCACAAAGTTGCAGATGATTCGGCTTCCACCTTTGTGAGTTTCTAACTTGGAGGAAATAATTGCCTTTCTAATCTAAAATCTTCTTCCCTCAATGTCCGCCAGTTGTGACGTAATTTTCGAAGGTAATCTGTGGCAAACTAGTCCTACTTGACTACCCCTCGTTACAGAAAACTTACGAATAGTACTCGAAAGTTTAATTTTTTTATTTTGCTCTTTTCCTTACAAATTTATTTTGTTGAATCTAATTATAATGAAACATAACTCAGTGAAAAAGAGAGAAATGTAAGTCGTTCGATGATAAACGTGATGGTGGCGATACAGTTCATCAGATTTTCTAATTATTATCCAAAAATCTCTAGAAGAAACGTGATCTGTGTAACGGAATAACGGAATAAATGAATTAAGGTGAATGAACTGAAACCAACTTACGCTTCTTCATCTTAGCATTCCGATGAGGTCGTCTGTGTTGATCATCTTGTTATCTTCAATCACAATTCGATCGAAGGCATCATCGATCTCGTTGTCGGTGAATTTTGGGACGAGGGTCAGGGGTAAATGACGTAATTTGTTACGATTGATGCATCGTGGATGTATCGGGAATGCGTTGATAACCTCATGACCATCATCGATTGATTCTACCGTAGGCATTTGGAACAGGGGCAAAAACTGTGCGAAGTTTATTGGTCCAAATACTTGTTCGGACTTTTGTTCTTCTTCTTTTCTCAATTCAACAAGGGCATCGAATGTAGAGGAACTTATGAGTTGGAAGACCTGTTTGATAAGAAATATTTTAAGTCAAGAAGAAGCCAAGTTACTAGCGGACAAAATTTTGTATTTATGAGATGCGTCACTATGTCAGGAGATGGACGTTTTATACCGAAGCCACCAAAACTTAAGTAGCCTCAATTCGAACAACACCCACACTTCATGGACAATAGTGACCGAGTCAAAATGACCCAAAGCTGTACCAGCTCAACTACCGGCTTGTTCAAAAATAGAGGGTACCTTTCGCACACCACTTTTTGATTTGACCACGGGAACCAGGCGGAAGCACCTCGAACCATTTGTAAAAATCGAGAAAAATTTCGACAAGGCCACTATTATCCGTAGTGTGCGTGTCAATTTGTATTGATGCTATTTACCAAAACTAGATTAGGTTTCTTCTTGTCGGGAAACATAATTTTAAGCACAACACCACAGTCACTGACAGTAACTCATCGTTTCCATTATTTGGTTGACGAATAAAGTAGATGAATGAGTTTCAAGTGTAACACAAGAGTATTCTCAATCACTGCTTTAAAACTCACATTATTGTTGAAATTGTAGTCTTCTAATGGAATTGGAATGGCGATATCATTGCTCCTAGCTATTATGAATGCGTCGAATGACTAACATAGAAATAAAACGTTAAAAATCACGTAATGGACGGTACATCTCCTCCTTCCAAGCTGTTGCGTCGACGAGTGGGAACACTTCCGTCGCCCTCGGCTCTGGAAGTAACTCTCTCACTCGTCAAAACAACAATTTGGAAGCAGGGACGTAATGCACTATGAAAGGAAGTTCAAACAGGTCGGAATTAATTACTTGCAAGAAAATCACACAAACGAGAAATGCTAAGCTCTTCATTTTGCTGGGCGCTTATCAACGTAGTGTACTGATATTATTGGCGCTATTTTCCATTCTTTTATGGACTTTTTTGTTTAGACAAAGTATACAGTCAAGTCATCACCTTTGTGAATGCTAATACTAAAGTGAAAATAAACCAGCTCTTCAAATATGGTACGCAATTAGTTATTACAGAAAAAACGGAATCGATTGGAATAAATTTGTTATAAAAAACGAAAAATTAACGTCGGCCACATTTTATTGACACAGTTGGGAAATAATCGGTAAGATCCGCATAACAACATAAATTCGGATGTGGCATTTTCGTCTTAAATTCATGACTTTAGTTGTCAACCGGTTTTCATTTGGATTTTTTCACAATAATTAGCCAAAAATGATGAATTTGAAACCTCCACTTTCCTAAATATCCTCAATACAAACAACACACGCTCTACGGATAATAATACTGACCTAGTCAAAATTTTGTTCGATTTTTACAAGTGATTCCGGGTGGTTCCCATGGTCAATAATGAACAACTCGTCCATACATCATTTTGTTCAAAAACGTGAAATTTAGCCGGTACAATTTTGGGTCATTCTGACTCGGCCACTATTATCAGTGGAGTGTATGTTGTTTGTATTGAGGCTATTGGAAACAGGAACATAATGTTCTACTAACTTTGAATTTAACCTTTCCAATAGAGCCATTACCTTTCCACCTTTCCATTTTGAAACTTTTAATTAAAGTCAACCAACAACGGTCTTCATTTAAAAGAAAAAAAGGACAATATGACGCGCTGTACGAAAGCAACGTTACACTTTACTCTGTATTCAAATTGTTAAGTGGATTTGGATTCTTTTTGCACAACCAATTGTTTAGTTGCTTTTTTTCCGTAGCAAACTCCAGAGTCTATCTCTGCAGACACAATATTACAGTGTATAACCCCCTGGAAATATATTTCATCTTATGTTTCACTTCCTTGATTGTTCAAAGAGCTCATACTGTGCTCGTTGAATGCAAATTTATTTTTATGTTTGCTGCCAGAAGCCAAAACTTTTTTTGTTTAATTTTATTTTTGGTTTTTGTTACTTGGAATTTAATGTATGGAAAAATGTATATGTTTGGAGTCAGCGTGACTGAAACAGAAATCAACCCTATCAACCTTGTGGAGACACTCTACCCAGAACACAGGGAATCGAGAAAAGAGGAAAAACTTTTCGTTAAATATTGGATGTATAGATTGGAGATATAGAGCCAAAGAGATCTGGCGCTGATAAAATGTAAACTCTCATAGATTCACTCAAACTACTCACATAAAATCCTTTCATCCCTGTGATGAACAAGGCTATATATGTACTGTTGCCAGTGCGAGAGTTCGAATCTGAACGGCGTCGTCAGAAAAAAATCGATTGCCGGTCGTGGACACAAACCCAAGCTGGTTGAATTGTTTCGAGTCTGGGGTATGGTATTTGAAGCTTTCCTCAAACTGTCACACGGCATACCGACGAAAAGACATCGTTGGGAGACCCTGATATTATACTCACACTAGTTTCACTTCTAAGTACATGAATGGAACTTAAAAACGACGTAACTTAGGGTTGTCGCACAGCTGACCAATGACACAGTAAAAAGCGTTCGGTAACGAAAGGATCTAGAAGTAGAACCACAACCAGCGAAACTTCAAAATACAACAGCAAAATCTTGTTTGTTTAGTATATTGGGAAAAACCACAGATTGAACAAGATCACCATGTCAAAATTACATTCAAAGAATTTGGAAAGTCAAAATATACCAGTTCTGTATTCGTTACAAATTTCAATCAACGTTCTCATCACCTGCAAATGGTCGTTTGTGCGAAAATCGGATCTATATCTTCGAATTGCAATCTATTCGTGCTGCCCCTTGATCTTCATTCACGTTTCACTACTTATAAAAACCGACTTTGCTTTAGTGCAACGCACTCCCAGCATGAGTGGTACTCTGTATAGAGTACTGGAACTAGACCATGTGTCATACAAATTTTCATAGCGGTAAAAAAATGTGGAAAAATTTCTCATTTAAATTTAGTACTCTATTTCGTAGCTGTTGACTATGATCACTTTTGCATGGAGTTCATTGCTTAGTATCGAAATGGTCGATAAGCACGACTACCATAATACAAAACTTAAAAATATTTTGAAGGTCGATCTCATTCAGGTATAAGGTGGTTGACCGTATGATGTGGTTTGCATTTTTTTCAAAAACATTTATCTAAACAAAGCGACAAAATGACTGCTCGCAGTGGCGCTTATTTTTCTGTTTACGTATGAGTGTTTTGGGCTGACATAAGAAGAAAAGAAGAAAATGGTACACGCGAGACCCGTAACACGATCAATGGGAATTTGACGCTGACTCTGAAAGTCAAAATGACTACAAAATCAGGAAAATGTTTGCACACATTAGGTCGTAGATAAAAATAAGGCGAAGAAGAAGAAGAAGACGTATGAGTGTTTTGGATACCTCCAAGTCTAGATCAGATTACCTCAAATCCCGATTTTACATACCGCAACTCTTGATTCTCAGAATTATTACAATGCCAAACCTACAATCTTCATAATAAAACTGCTCATTGGATTCGATGAGAATTAACATGGAAAGTTAGAAATACTCACATTACCTCAAATCACGGTCAATCACCTTATGCGAAATGCATAACTTAAGCTCATCTATTAAAATTAGATCAACCACTTCCAAAAAAGAACGATGCTGACGCTGTAAAGTTAGACCCGTACGACTAACACTATAGTGCTCCCGCAGTTTTGGTGCGTTTGTCAATGGGGATTCAGTACTTTAACAAAAAATGTTCGTCCTAGAAGTTGTGCAAAGCTACAGCGAATCACTGCTAAAATCTAACTTTTTCGTAGATATTTTGGTTAATCTAGGTCATACTCTTTTGCTTTACTGCTCTCATTTCGATTATTCCAAATGGCGAAATGAGAAAAACGAGAATCTGCGTTATCGCAGATAAATATACGAAGTCATTAGTTTTTAGGAGCGATTCGCTGTAATTGAATTTGAGGCTGAATCCTAGGACGATGCTTTCCATTCACCATCTGCTTCGAATTTCGAGTGTTACAAACGACCTAAATATTAATAGTCCACAGTACTTCAGACGGGCCTAAAAATAACACACGCTTGCTGCTGCTGTACACATCACACGTGTCGTACAGTTTCTTAGCGTTTCAGTTCCCGTCTCTACTCTGCTTGTTTGTTACTTTTACTATCAGTCTCAAACGGTTTAATCGCAAAAGGACGTGTAGTTTCTTGAAGCGCCGGTTTTTTTCTAAACACCAAAAACAATGCAGAAAATAGCTATTGTGGTGACGTTAATTGCAGCATTCGTATATTATGTAACGTTTGCGCCTCCCAACAAATATTTGATTGACATGAAACCAGTACCTGCTGACAGGTCAGTATCCTTGATTCTATGTACATTTATATGATGATAAAGCATCGATGTCTCTTAACGGATCCTCAACTTAATAAATAATTGAGTCCTCCTTCCATAGTATACTAGAATGTATTCTACTCACTTTTCAGAGCCGGATTTGTAAATATTTTCGATGGTCATTTGGAAACGAATAACATTCTAGCGACTGCTGAACATCTCCTAGTCAATGAAATTCACGGCCCTGAGTCATTCGTCTACAAAAATGGTGAGATTTTCATAAAAAAAAAAGCTTATCCAGCCGAAGAAGTGGACCGGTTTGCTCATTTCTTCTGCAATTTCATAGGCCATCTTTACACCTCGACAATTGGCGGATTGGTTGTTAGAATTGAGGACTCAAAAGTGGTTCCGCTAGCAAAAATCGGTGATGGTACATGCGATCACCCCTGGAAACTGACCGAATGTGGACGACCTCTTGGCATAAGATTGAACTCAAAGGAAACTTTTTATGTGATAGACGCATATCATGGTCTCTATTCGATTGATTCGATCGACACGTTGGATCAGAAAGTCACTCAGCTGTTACCACGTTCTGCTACCCGACATCTTAAAGGAGGCGGATCCAAGTTTCTTGACGATATAACAATTGTAGAGGGTGCTGGAAAGAATGGTGGTGACGTCATTTACATCAGTGACGTTAGCACGAAATGGGACTTATCGTTGTTTGGTAATATTATCGTTGAACATGACTCAAGTGGAAGGTTGTTGCGATTCGATACTGATACAAAGCATTTATCGGTGGTTGCAGACGGCCTTGTTTTTCCTAATGGAGTTGAAACAATGGATGATAAAAATTCGATATTAGTCTGTGAAACGGGGAACCAGAGAATTCTACGGGTTTTCATCAACGGGCCAGAGTCTGGTACCACAAGAAATTTTGCCAATGTTCCTGGAGCATGTGACAACATTAGACGAAGTGCAAATCCTAAGACAGAAACTTACTGGGTTGCCTTGCCTTCAGTTAGAAATTCGTTGAGTCCTACTACACTGGTCGACAGAATTTTCGAAAGTCCACTGATTAGGACATTTATGAGCCGATACTTTTACCTAATGGGAGAAATCATTGAAACGCTTGGCGAATTATTTTACTCGGATGCTTTGAAGTCGAAGGGCTATTTGCTGAAGAACGGAATGGTTCACTTGATCTCGTACCCTGGAATGATTGCTGAATACGATGCCAATGGCCAAATCATAGCTGCTTATTCCAGTGCGAGTAGTGACACTACCAACTTTTCAGAAGTTTGCGAAGTTGCGGGCAACAATGGAGAACGCGTATTGTACCTCGGATCATTTGCAAATTCTTACTTAGGGAAGCTGGTAATTAAAAGATAGTTGATCAATGATGCCAATTGATGGGAAAGTGTAGAAATAAATTTTTGGTGCGGACTAAATTTAGTAGTCGGTTCAAAAGCGAAATAACAAACGAAATAGTTTCAACTGACTTATCAGTAAAGAACCTTTCAAAGATGACTCAAGTCCTTACATGTCACATACAAAAGAACGGATAGGTATTGCTTTGTGTGACGCATTCTACGCATCAGCGCAAATTTTAACTGAAGAAATCTCAACAAAAAATTGCACCAAACGGATCAAGCTGTTCGTACAATCGAATCGTCATGGAAATATACGAATAAGTCGCTGATGAACAAGTTGGGCTTCGAGCTAAGCTAAGCTGTGCAGAACTAACAAGTGTTGACGTCAACCGAGTCAGGATTCCAGAGAAATCTCAAAACAAGAGTCGTCTTCAGGTTGCTACTAGAGATTAGATAAATGACAACGAATCTTTGCGCATTGCGTGGGTAAGATTTTATTGCACTGACAGGTGACAGAATGCACTCAACAATTGAAATTCGTTTTTGTCACCGGGTACCGCTCCAATTTACTCACAAAATCGGAAATATTTTGAATCTGCGAACCCTTGTCCGATTGCGTCAGTGGTATGAAGGTTAACTGATCGAATCGCTTATCGAGCAGAGACATAGGCACTTCATCATCACTTTGATGGGCTGCGTCGACCGGTGCATCCGATCTGCCGATAACCTGAACCGAAAGCTTTTTCGTACTTTCCATCAAATGTTTCTCGTAAAAGTCCGAAAATTCCGATTTGGTTATGCCTTTCAAACAGTCCACCTCTTTAATGACACGATTGAATGCGTACTCATCGGTCGTTATCTCCGTCCAATTGCGGGACACCTCATCACTCAAATTATTGTCTTCAGTTAGTTTGATTTTGACAATGGAATCCTTGTACTGTTCAAAATCACTGTCACTTGTCTCACGGATTATATTCAACAGTGCCAGTCGGAATACTTCGATCCGTTCGTCGATATGTTCAGCGGAAAATTTGGTTTCCTGCGAGTTGACCACTATTGAATAGCCCAATATTCCGTGATTGTCGTGTAGAGAACAGGATACATCGTAGCCGAGTTGCTCTTTCGAACGTAACGAATCGAATAGCGGCTCCTCCGCTATCATCATCAATAGATCAATCAAACTGTTGGTTTTTATGGTAATTGGTCCGACTTGATAGAAGTTGCTTGTTAGGGTGTTCACATCACTGGTATTCATAGACGCACAGCGTAGATAATTGGCACCGATTGGAAGTTTGTTCGTTCTCAATTCCAAGGATGAGGGCTGGTAATTTCAAAGAAAGAATTTGTTAGTATACGAAGCATAGATCCCTCACACAAAAAAGTTAGAAACGAACGTCACCTTCTCAATTGGACCGGGCTTCAAGCGATCCAGTACATTGGTCATAATGTTCCTGGCCGTGTCCAGCGATAAATTTCCTTGACACAGTCCTTGAACTCTAATGTTTGCAAGAAATTTGGCCGCAAATTTTTGGAAATCTTGGAGTGTGAGTGTCTTCAGCACCTCGTATTTGTCATATGTCGGATGGAAATCGTCTTCAACCACCGACAACCGTAGATACCTACAGGTTAGCAACGCATAAGTGATCAAGGCATTCTGTACGATTCAAAAAAATTACTTGGCAAAACTTTTCGGATTGGTCAAGATGTTGTAGTAGGTCTTCAGCTGCTGTTCAACAAACATACTGAACTGATCTTCCGTCACTTGGTTGGCGAATGTTGACAGGTTTTTGATGTACGTGTCAATCAACTGACCAACCGACTGGCTGAATCCACTCACTTTAAGCAATAACCCCTTTTCGGCCGCATACGACGAATACGAAAGTCCAGCCTCCGTCGCTGGAAGAGGGGGAACGATAAGATTTCGTTCCGGACACTGTTCTAGGTCAACGACCTACCTGGATATAAAATCTCCACAATTTTATGCTTCAACAGCAGCGAATGCAGCGACAACAAGACGACACTGAAAATGTACATGGAAATTGTGAATTAAAACGACCAAATGGCCCATCTTATCACTCACTTCTCAATGCTTCCCCTCGCCAGTGGACTTGTAAAATAGAAATAGTAACAAGCGGTGGGTAGAAGAAACTTATCATCCTGCCGATGCCACAATTCGCACAATTCATTTTCCATGATTTTCTCCGGATATTTTGGTACATTGGCCGTTGCTGGATCGTACAAAATTGTCAAATCTTTCGGTATGTAAACATTCGATTCGGGCAATTGAAATTCATCGAAAACTCTTGGGCTTCTCCACTTCTCTGACCAATCAATGGGAATATCGAACGAGCAATACTGAGTGCCGAACCATGGTTCCACTTGATCAAAATCGTGTTCCTCAAACGGTGACTTTGTGGTGATCATCACATTCACTTTCGTCTGATTCAATTTGTCGATGAACGAGCGAATGGTGTTGTAGTCGTAGTCGAACAGGAGATTGGGACCGGTGAGCACGTCTTTGGGCGGATAATATTTCAAATTTACGACCAATGCTTCGACGTTATCGAGGGCTGTCTGTTCGTTTTGGAAGCGGAAATTGTTCGCTTCGATGGTTTGTAGTTCGGTGTACAGTGTTTCCGTTGTTATTGGATCGAGTATGGAGATGTACTTTATGAATCCGAATACCGCTTCGAGAACCTATCAAAATGAAAACGAAATGAGTCCGTGTTTCGTGGAATCCGAGTTGAAGCAGAAGCTTCCCGTTGATAACTTACGTCTTTCATATGGTCCATTCCGCTTTGTGTTAGGTAGATGGAGACCGTAAACAGCGAGTACAACCCGTTCGATCCAAATCCGCTATCATCCACCCCAGTAATCAATTGCAACATCCAATTTCTAGGGAAGAAAAGAAAATTTTTGCAAGACATGAAAACTCCATGTCGAACAGTCCTGTTCAAAGAACACACTTCCTACGCAAATAACTCGACAGGCTGCCCTTCCCTTCATGTCCCAGCAAAAAGGAAATGTAGTCGTGTGCTTTTACTCTGTACTCACGCACTAAAGACTCCAAACAGAATGTGACATCCACTTTCGTTACATTGCCAACGGCTTTGACAACAACAATTTTTTCGGTGAATTTCTCTTGGAATGCATTCAAATGATTCCATTCGCTGAGATCATCTTCCGGCATTTCATTGTTGGGAATATCGGAAAAGTGTTCCACCACCAAGTTCTGCAAAAGAAAATTGTCAAATTTTCGGCGATCACAGTCTGGTAAACGCAGTGGAGGTACCTGAATTTCGTCCAATGGAAGTCTGGCTTGAATGCACACAAACATTCGATGGGCTGAATAGTGACGTTTGCGAAATTCATGCACCCGTCGGTGCAGTTCATCGTCACTGACATTTTCCTGCAGTGTTTTCAAATTGCCCCAGGTGAATATGCTACACGGATGATTGGCATTGCCAAATGATGACAACAGTTGCTCCCGTCTGACGTCATTTTTATGCATTTTCGACTGGAATTCTGGAATCAAAATAACCGTAAATGGGATTAGAAATCGTAAATAAGATTAACAATCGTTGCCAATTACCTTACCTGATTCGACTGCTTCCCGCTCGCGTGTCATGCATTCTTTCAACATCAACGGCTCCTTGAGCAAATTGGCAAATCGATCCAATGCACCGCTGAGATAATTCTCCGCCACTTCGAAGTAGAAAAACGTTTCTTCGCAATCTGTTTCGGCATTATCGAATCCCGCCGACCGTTTGATGTACTGATCGAATTCATTTTCGTTGGGATATTTTTTCGATCCCATGAAGATCATGTGTTCTAAGAAATGAGCCAGGCCCTGTATATCGCGCGGGTCGCTGAATGAACTGGACAGGACGGAGCAAAAATTTCGTTGGATTTTTTTTCCTTCTAGAAAACTGTAAGGAAGATACGAACCCAACATCTACGCAGAGACTGCAAGCCGCAAGTTTTTCTTTGGGTCTACCATTGCTGGTCCCTTCTTCGTCCGAATCAGAATCGCCTTCTTCTTCTTCTTCTCCTCCTTCTTCATCGTCCTCCTCATCATCTTCAATTTCATTTTCATCTGCCGCTGTACACGATACGCTGGAATTGTTATCGCGTTGTTCTTCACATTTGTTTTCAATTATTGGCGAAGGATCCGAGATGATGAGTGCTGAGAGACCGTTGCTCAGCTTCACGATTCTAAAAATTATTTTCCAATTCAATCGTTATGAATCAGATCACAATCCAATTGAATGAGAACTACGGTCTGTTGTCATGTTATCAGTCAACAAATCTGTGTTCATGTTCAACGACATTTCAGAACCTACCTATAGTCTTTGCGATCTTTCTCTGGCTTGTCCGGTGCTTGCAGAACCTTCAACATCTAAGAATTTTGTTATTGCCTACAGCTTCTGTTATTTGTAAGTGGATTGATGACCTAACCTTGAAATTATCGGTGGCATTCAATCGATGATGTTTACTAGCTGGTTGATTTTCCGGCTCATCAGCAATGATCCTCTTCGATGATTTTAGTGAATTATTAGACATAACCGTTCTGACAGCACATTTAAAAAATGATCTATGGGCTCTGTGTTGTCGGAAAAACAGAGAAAGTGACATCAGTGACACTTCATCATGACATTTGGAAAACGAGAAACAGAACATAGATGACTCTGTCGAACGATTAAAAATTAGTGGAGCCTAGGTCGCCAATGCGAACAAGAATTTTCGAATAATTCTCATTCAAAATTGATTGCCTGTCTGTATTGCAGGTATTTCGGTTGTAACGACGATAAGAAACTGTCCCACAGACACCCCCTTCTAGTGATACTGAAAGCACCCAACGAGATTTTAATTTTTAGAACACAGTTTGGGATTCGGAATCTGTGTATCAACCCATCATATCTACCAATCAAGGGATTCAGAAAATAATATGAGTTGCCCGAGGGCTAACAGTTTCATTGCCGATCCGAACTCCAAGGCTATTTACTGAGGAGTTCCAGCCAAATAGGTACCAAACCATACAAAAATTTCCCCATGTCATATAAACTCGGCTGTGTTTAGTTTTTTTTTGTAAAAGGAAAGGTGTGATACCATTTGCCTGAACAAATGGCGGATGGCAACAATGAAAGTAGATTAGAGAGGCATAGCCATAAGTGAAAATTTGTTTTAGTCGGAGAAATAAAGATTTTGCTTTCTCACATCGAACCAACTCATTTTCGTGAAAGAATTCCATGGTTGTTTACAACAGATTAAGACACCTCTGAGATGATTACGAAGGCAGTGGCACCCAAATTTTCTAGTGGTGACATCTGCGCTTATAAATTTTTGTATGACGGTTCAACTCAACAAAAAAAATTTATTTTCTTTAAGTTGACTTTGCATACAATCTGTAATGAGTGCGTTCTCAATTTTATGTGCCACCTGTCTTCGTAGGTGTCTTAACCTGTTGTAAACAACCTTAAAGAATTCTTCATAAATTTGAGGAATGAGTCCGTTCAAGGCTATCGAAAGGTAAATTCAGTATGTCGTCCGGCTTGTATGACTTGGCCATACCTGTCTATCTACTTTCATTGGATGGCAAGACCTCCGCACCCCACTGTTAAATTGTACTGGAAAGTGCAGCCCAAATGTGAACTGTCATTTGATTTGGTGTATATTCGGAGAATATACTCACCAGTAAGGTTGTTTACAACAGGCTAAGACACCCAGGAAGGCGAATGGCACACAATAATGAGAACGCACTCATTACATATGGTGTGCAAAGTCAACTTAAAGAAAATAAATTTGTTTTGTTGAGTTGGAATTTTCATACAAAATTTTATAAACGCAGATGTCACCACTACAAAATTTGGGTGCCACCGCCTTCGTGATCATCTCAGAGGTGTCCTAACATTTTGTCAACAACATTGCTCACCTCACCACTGCACAATTTCGTTGATAAGGTCTATAATTCCAATGAACGTTAAAATTCATACAGGCCGGAGGACATAGCGATTTCATATAAACGAGCTCGATTTCATATAAACGAGCTCGATTTCATATAAACGAGCTCGATTTCATATAAACGAGCTCACCTCCCATGAGAGGTGAATTTGCTTATATGAAATCGCTATGTCCTCCGCTCCATACAAAGTTTGACATTCGACCATACCTGGTTGATACTTTCATTATAGAATTCAGCCCCGAACAACGCAAGTGTTAATGTGGTGAGCTTGGCTCTTAGCCTGTTTTAGAACAGAGCTAAAATAAACCAGCTGTCAAAATTGCAACATGGCGGTTCATAATTGTTGTCATCGTTGTCATTGACAAATCGGTTCATTTTTGTATAGGTAAGCAAACAATTT
>JANTFA010002009.1:0-13340 GCA_026413405.1 Phytosciara flavipes | reverse complement strand
GGGTAATGTGCTATTACAGCATCCAAATCAAGGTGGATGTACCAATGCTCTGATAGGTAATGAGCAGTTCGGGCACACATATTTTACTACCAAAATCACTTTGTTATCTGTTCATCTGGTTCTGGAAATGTATCAAATGTCTATGCTGAAAATATACTTGCATGTACTGGCAGCTGATATGGAAAACAAAACCTTACTGAGCTTATGGCACAGTGAGTAATTACACGTGACTTCATAGTAAACAGCGCACACGTCGATGTCCTTTCTTGTCTGTCCCATGCGGAAGTTGAACGTTACACAGCAATATGCCCCCTGCGAAAACGATCTTTTGCATGCTGGAATATGTAACGTGAAATTCAACTTCCGCATGTGACAGACAGTAAACCAGACTACATTGGTCGTTGCTGCGTAATTCACGAATTAATGACCGAGCAAGAAAGGAAAACTCACTTGCGTGTTTTTGAGCAACTTGCTGCATATATGGAAACTTTACACTTGTCGAAAAGACAGTAACCGAAGCTTTTTTTGCTCAAAAACGCCCTTGTGAGTTTGCTTTTATCAACAAGTGGTTCCCTCATGTAATGAATTACTTTCACAGCATCTAATGTAAGCCACTAATCTAAGTGATAACGTTGGGACGACTATGAGATGAGACTCACCTATGTAAATAGCGCAACAGACTGTTTATATTACAGACAACAAAGTGTTTGTAAAATGATAATTAGCCAGCTACGCGTGTCGTCTTAAAGAATGACATGCTGATAACAGAGTATATCCCAATAATGTTTGTGTGTTCAAATGTTCAAACGTAAATTTCTACAGCCAGCCGACGCGACGGTATATCATTCAGTGTTGTGAAAGTACCATCATCATAAAACACAACATACGCCAGAAATGATTGCGATGAATATCGAACTTTACGAGAAATAAAATTTTATTGTATGACCATGAAAATTGGTGTATTATATTTGAACGGTGAACATAGGATCCATATCTTAGCAGATATACGAAGAAAAAAGGTAGATTCATCCGTTCAAAGCGTATGATTTCCACAATGCATAAAGTACTATTTAAACGTACGCGTATGCGGTTGGTTAGGGTCAAGAGGATGAGGATGATGATGATAATAATAACAATTTCTTTCGTAAAATAAGTATACGAATAGATATAGAGAGAGAGTCTTGTCTAGCTGCAGAATCTATATTACAGTATGAGCTGGGGCATCCGTATACGTAGATAAACATAACAATTTAAAAGTCTAATGAGATTGTCCGAGTTTTATGTACTTCTTTTCCGGACTATTATCGTTTTTTATTGGAACCTTTAGCCTTTAAATGGAGTTATTTAATGCAATGTTTCGGGAGGTCGAAAAGGGGATTGAAAACAATGGTGCGGTTAAATAAATGTAATTTTCCAAAGATATAACCACCAGCACATTGCAGAGTGGATGTTGGAAATATTTTCCTCTTTGCCACATATATGAATGTGTGTAGCCGATAATACCAGGTTTGGATGAGAGATAAATAAATAAAATAAATTTTATAGATTTGGATAAACATATTACAAGGGAAAGATTCCATCAATATGGGAGAAGAAAAACATTGTAAAATAGTAATCGGTTTAACCTTTTCTTCGTTACATTTTATACAATACTGGCTTTTATCGAAATATTGAGCCCCCCTTCACTGTCGAATGAAACATATAATTCCATTGCGAAGGGTATGCATGCATACTACTAGACTGTACTCTGACGGTAATAAAATGGAATGATCGATGATTTTGTTGTTCCACTTTTTTTTTGCTTTTGGCATTCAGCAACAACATTTTTTAAATGCTAAGGGGACCCTTTTTTCTATGCTCTTTGAATGTTTCTTTAATTCCAGCAATTAACACTTCAAGAATTTTTCTTCCCAAACGGAAGAGAAAAAAATCTTCATGCAGCAGTATGGCATGTTCAATTGTATATGAGCAGAAAAGTTATTTTCTTTCTTCAATTTTTCTTTTAATTAAAAATATGTAAATTAGTAATTACTCTCACTCAATAAATTTACTTTTTTTCTTTCGTTTTGGTATACCCGACGAAACTGGATAGGGGATTGCTGGTAGCATTGTACGTTCGTAGTATGCCATGTCGTTGACACATCAAATGCAATTCGGCTAACTTATAATTTTAGTTCAAGAAGCGCGGGGTGACGCACTTGGTATATTCCAATTATTCCATTAATATCAAAAGGGCTTAACCCCTCGTAAAAAATTATTTTCGGATGATATGATGAGAACAGCCTCTATCTCAATGACGTAATCATATAAAATTTTAGCCTAGTGTCGTGAATCCAATTATTTACTCCATTCAAATGCGGTGACAATATGTTTTAATGATGACGTTTCGTCTGATGACAACTCAAGTGTGAAAATTTATATTTTCTCAACGCTCTCTTCTGTGGAGATAGAGAGTGATGAGAAAATTGAATTTTTGTCACCTGAATTGTCATTTGTTGATTCTTTGAAAAGTGAAGTGCTCGTGTCTCGGATAAAAACGCTGATTTACGCTACGCAAGGATGATAAGGAGTCGTACACAAAGGACCGTCGAGCTATTTTATTGCATTTGTGACCCCCATCCCTTCTGGTTCATGCAAAAAGGGACAAATGAGACCGTCGATATGTTGAGACCGTCACGTCTTCTAGAACACCTCTCACCTCAAGTTGTGACGTCATGTGTAATTCCCCACCCTTTGGGTGAAAATAGGACCCTTGTTAGAATTTCCTATTTTCGCACCACTTACATAAATGCTCTAAAGCGTATTAAAGCGTTAACTTTGAAAAACTCATAATTTCTGATTGACAAGTAACTACTGTGATCTTAGATATCAGTTTCATTAGTTCTGGCAAATTCTGGCAAAACGCACCTGCCGGCGCGCTGGTGAAAAAGATTTAAAAATCACACCTGTCTCCTGACTCCTGGTGACTTTGCCTCCAAGTAACATGAATTCTGTACCACCGATTTGTTTCTTGAATGGTGCGGTACAACTGTGGCAGCTATTGTAGATTACCTGGAGGCAAAGTTACCAGTGACAGGCGGATTTTCACCCTCTTTCTGTCAGTGTGTAGCGTATTAATTTCGACTGGACATAGCAAATAGTTATTTTCCTAACGCATGCTAAAAGGCTTTTTTAGCGAATGAGAGGTTTCCGGCACGAGCCGGAGGCGAACACTTGCTACTGTCTTCCTAATGATCAAGAACAAGAAAGTTAGCAGTTATAGACAAGAGTGTGCATCATATCTTTCTACAGGGTAGCCCTTACCACGGTATTCGGTAATTTCAACAATTTTTCTAAATCCAATACCAACCTACATCACCCAACTCCAATTTGTTTTTCTTCTCTTCTCTGTTTTATGAGATGCCATGACGAATTAAATGGTTTTCTTTGTGGGGTGTTTAAAACTTTGTAAACGATACAAAACGACTCATAAAAAGCTAATCTTATCAACAATGTTTAATCTGCACTTGGTCTGCAGTAATACCCCCGGCACTGTCTAATTTCATACAATTTCCAAACTCTCTAAGTTTCTCGCTGTAATCTGTTTTCGTCACAGGTTCAACTTACTTATCAAACAATTAGCCGGCACTGAAATGACGTATTTAATTTCGAGGAAATTAAAATTCACTTCTGTTGTAGAGAGAGTTCTTTTAACTGCACACCTTGATGGAGATAACACATTTTAATATAAATTTTGCGTTTTATAACGAATGGGTTTCAGTTTTTCCTTTGTCGTAGATAAAATTGCATTCACAGCGAAAGGGTAAAACTAAAATCACAATTCTCCGTAGCCACACCTATTAAGTGTTCCCCCGGCGACCAATGTAAATGAATCATCTCGTTTGTTATCTTAACAAAATTTATTATTTTTCCAAGTCTTTGGAACTTAGTTATCATTGCGCTGCTGTTCACTATCTGCATTTTTGCTTGTACTTTATTAACTGGGTAAATTCAATTCGTTCGACTTTCTCCTCTCCTCTACGTAAAGTAAATTTGTTCACATTGAATTTCATTATTTTTTCCAACTTCTACTTCAGAGAACAAGTCACAGCAATAGAATTTATTTCTACAATTTTGCATTTGTACATTTCCAGTGGTGCGAGTTTCGGTCCATTGAAGACGACAACGGAGGAAGTGAAGAAAAAAAAATGCTACACAAAACAACGAATGCATACACACCATCAGCACCGTATACCTTTTTATATTCCGATTTACATGCGCCTTTAATTTTAATAGTCTATTATTATCGCTCCCCCAATTTAAGCAGCGGAAAATTCTTTCTTCTTCTCTTTTTGGTTCAAAACTGTCGAAATAAAACATGTTTTTCCAAATGCAAAGAAGGAAAAAATACTTTGAATCGAAGGTATTTCTCCGATTTGCAATAAATTTCACTCAAAATCGATTTTCTATTCCTTTATTGCTTTTGTGACATGAGAAATGCATTCTCGGGGTTTCTTTTTGGTTGTACATTAGTGTTCCCTTCCATGGAGGGAACGATGGCGGAAAAACAAATGTTGGAAAATTCAATTGACTTGACGGTATACTTACGTCCTACATTTAGCTCACCAAAGATTATCTTAATTCGGCAAGACTTACAAATTCAATTTTTTTGTTGCATGAACCCTTCACCTCATTACTATTATCCTAGGAATTCTTCTTCTTCTCTCTCACCAGCCTACATAAACGGTGTTACTCGCATCAAACGTTTTTGTAAAACGCTGCTGAATGTAGGCCGCCCCGATTTTCTTCCACTTCGGTCGATGCTCCACTGTTGCCAGTTCTCTCATAAGATTTTGTGATGTTTCAGTTCACGATTGTTTTGATCCAAGGTCCATCTGTCCTCATTGCAATGCGTCCCACTCACTTTCCAGTTTAGAGATCCTGTTCTTTCCATTCCATCAGCGACTTTTGTTTTCTGTCGAATCCATTGACTGACCTTTCTGACTCTGGCTCTCTGAATTTATTTTCAATTTTTTCAGATGCTTTCACAGCACTGGAAGGAGTCTTTCCGACGGACACATGTGTCAAACACTTTACGTTTCAGAAATTCTGAGCAGACAATATTTAGGAATTAGACTGGAGTGAAATGGGAATCAACATAAATGGCATAAAGTCAAGCGTACATTTGTGTTGGGAAAATCAGGCTTCTCTTTGAAGCAATGAATAATTGTCTGAAACGTAAAGTGTTTGACACACGTGTCCTTCGACTGCTTATGTATGGAACGAAGGATGCTTGGAATTACACTCAGAAACGGAATGCCAAATCAATAGATTCAACAGCAAGCAAAAGTCTTTGATGCCGTGGAAAGAATAGCATCTCTAAACTATGGAATTGAACTTCAGCATTGCAATGAGGACAGATGGACGTTTGAACGAAACAATCAAGAGCCACCTTACTGAAGACCTTGAGGCATACCAAGAGAGAGGGCGACGAAATTTTTAGCCAAAATGTCTAGACGAAAAGAACTTAGGGCAAAGTTGGTAACATGTAGCAATGGATCATTCGAAAGGGAAAAAATCGGGGAGGCCTACATCCAGTAGTGAATACAAACAGGCTAAAAGAGAAGACGAAGAAGAGTACTGAGAAGTGACAAGGAAATTACTGTTTCCAAGCTTCCCTCAAATTTCAATAGTAGATACCCAAGGAAATTTCTGAATTTAGGAATTAATTCCATATTTTTTACCATCACCGCCTCAGTCTCGGTCGACCATTTCATGTTCGACACATCCACCAGTCCTACCAATAGATTTAAATCTGGCAAATGTGTATTCTACCTACCGCCATAATCAGTGGGTCTATTGGAGAGGTTGATCACCTACTTGACTTTGTAAAATACATTTTTGTCGAATTTGATGATTTAAGTCTACTGGAAGTACTAAAAAAATGTGGACGTCCATTACTGCATGCTCCCACACAAAAAAAGGTGCATGCACACGTTTCACACTTTCCGTCCCGTAATCGACAGCAATAACAACAACAAAATTATTGTCTGCTCAAGCAACTTAAATTGAAAAATTCCTGAAGCTTCCTTGACCCCATACATTATTATGCATAGAATTTAAATCGAGTGGAAATGCAATTGACTGGTTCGATTCCCTTTTCCACCGAACGTATATAATCCACTCGACAGACTTCATCGAAAATAGTTTTTCATACGCATTATCTACCCTTTGAAAGCTCCAAGTGGACCGTCTCAAAGTGACTGGCGAAAAGAAAATTTTTTTTTTCTTCACAGAAAATGCAATGAGCATGAAGATTTTTCGTTTCGACCTTTGACCGTCGCTGTACACGTGACGAATAGAATGGAAATAAATCAAGATTTGATGAAGTGATTACATTCAAGTCTGTTTGGCTATTGAAGGAGAAGCTCGAATGATTTTCTTGCTCTTTGCTGAAAATTTATTGATCGTCTTGTTGTTTGTCGACATAGAATCCAACAACCATTCTATTCTGACACTATAATGTGTCATATTATTGCATGAATACTCTGTCCGTAATGTGTAAGCCCATTTCCTTGATCTCCGATAAAAATATTATTTAATAAATGTGCGAGACGACATTGTCTTCCTGTTCATTTTACAAATCCAATGCATAAATTTAGCCAACTTAATCTCAGCCGTATTAAATAAACGACAGATAGCATTGTGTGTGCTGGCTGCTATACATTATGTTATGAATGTGTGCTGTGGCTGTATATTATAAATGCGGCATAATCAATATCTCAATTCACTTTTTTTCTTCTGGTGGATAATTCATGTATACAACGAGGCATCCATCCATTCCATATATTAGAGATAGAAATTACAGATTTCTCAATGTCGTCTTCATCTCAATCTCATTACAGAGCACGAGAACAATTTGCACATGGAATATGGAGGGTGTTTGTTATACTCATTGTGTTGTGCATAATATATGCTGGAGCTGTTGTTCGACAGCGAAACGTATCATAATAATATGGAGAATTATGAAAATTGGCTTTCGGGAACAAATTATGCAAAACATACATAACCACATTCGATTTGGCTGTTTAGGCTTAAGACGCTATAATATAAAGAAGATAATGTCACATCGATGATATCTTATTAGAATTTTAAAAGGAGATGGGAAAAAAATGAGTTTTCAATAATAAGGAGGAAGTAGACGGTTGACACGACGCGACTTTAATTTTGGAAAAATGTCTCAGAAATAATCCACACATTGCGGAACGGATACGAAAATCTTTTGATTAGAAGTTGCTTGAGTTTTTTCTCCGTATTCTGACTACTTGACCGCGAGAAAGAACCATTAGTTCTTGCTGCATGACCTATTCAAGGACCATATGTGAAAGAATAGCGAATCATTTTTAGACCTGTACGAAGTACAAGGGCCTTATGCTTTCATTGTTACTGTTGTAATACGTCGAATTCCATCATTCTCTCTGAGTAAGGTGAAACCTATTGGGATCATTCAGAGATTGCACGTCAGCAGTAAAAAAGTTCCTTGAGTTGCCGTCATCGGGATAAGTTCGGCTCAAGTTTAGAGATCAGTCGAGCTGATCCGAATAAATGGTCGAGTAAGTGCTA
Source organism: Phytosciara flavipes (assembly GCA_026413405.1). Classification (NCBI taxonomy): domain Eukaryota; kingdom Metazoa; phylum Arthropoda; class Insecta; order Diptera; family Sciaridae; genus Phytosciara; species Phytosciara flavipes. The sequence goes on along the minus strand of JANTFA010002009.1, from coordinate 5,738 downwards.
TGCTCGATGTCTGGTTGAGGTTTCTTGCACATACTACTGTAAGTATTGCTCGTATAAAGTTGATGTGGTTACCATTGCTGCTTTCCAAGCAGAGTATCCGAGTTCGATGCTTGGTCGGGCTATGTTTTTTTATCAGTATCTTGGTTAAAAGTAATGGATTCGGAGCCTCGGTCTAGACTAAGGCCACTACTTTACGTCTCTATGAGCTTTTTAAGGCTGTACTTCGTGCGGGCTAAGCGCGATGTACACAACGGTTTTGTTTCATACAACTCTTTTGTACTAGATGTGTTGTCACGCTTGGGTTACAGAGGTACTAGGGCTTCGTAAGTAGTAGAGTCAACAGCCATCTTGGATCTTGGGGCTTTTCCTTCATATCTCGAGCAAACTTTACCTGATTTTGGCGGATCCTTTTTAGAGTTTAATTTTCAAATCACTTGTACGTCGTGCGGGTCTCCCTTACGTTTAAATGTTCTATTCGATAGCGAATGATATCGATAAATGTCTGCAGAAATATTTATGCGATGAGATGAAATTACCTCTGGTTGATGTTGAAATTCATATTTCGATAGAAAAACTACCGTTTGTTTAACTGGTTGCCACCAAGACTTTCTCCTTCCTTACTTTAGTCATGTTTAGTTGCTACTTGTGACATTTATAAGTGCTGCTGTAAACAATTCTTATCGGGCGTATGTCTATACGTCGAACAAGTACGATGTCCATGCCACAAGAAGTACCATCCGTACGTGCTCGAAGTAAGCTAGAAAAAGGCTTCCCGGCAACCAGTCATGTAGTAGACGTTAATTTTTATCAGTGTGCATCAGTGATTGTTAAAATAAGAAAGTTTAAACATCAGAAGCAACAGATTTAACGACCATACACTTTTTTGTTTACAGAAAAAACGAGCAAAATTTAATTCGATTAACATCTACCCAACCACATGTGTGCGAACACACCGAGAACGCACAATGATAAATAATAAAGCCGTTACCCCTAATTCCATTTGACTTTATGAGAAAAATATTAATTTCCATGACAATAATACGAAACAAAATGAAAATTCTTTTGAAGCAGTAAATTACGATTATTGGAGACGTTTTTATATGACAAACGAGAAAGTAATATGGGACACATTGAACACGTTTCGGAATTTTTATGGCATAAATGTGCAAATTGAATTGTAATATTTCGTTCCAGAGAGAGAGAAATTAATAAATTTTTCTTTTTTCTTTAAATGTAAACGACGATGTAAGGGTCTATGTATTGACATTGGTCACGTTTGGCTGAAGTCATACTTTCTCAGTAACCCCATTTTTTCAGCTACTTGGGCTACTTATTCTATGTCCGCCACTGTTACCGAAAGTATACTCTGACCAGTACTCTGTAGAAATTTTCCAACTCAAAGGTCACAACCTTATCAATCAGTGGTCTCTTGGTTCTGAGACTGGTCAATCATAAAGTACACACGTTGTTTTGAAAATTCCCATACATTTAGCGTGACAAGGCTGGAGGGTGGTTCTGAAAAACGAACATTTTTGCGTAACGTAATTTATGAATGAACCCCTGATATGATGTCAGAGCAAGTGTCAGAGTCATGAAAAAAATATCAGTTTTCTAATGCCAGCCAAGCAATGTGATCGTTCGATAAGTAGAATCAACCTTGATAATAAAGTCTGCATGGAAATAAATATCTAATGTGTGCTCAATTGTCTTTCTTTTAATAGAATTTTGTCATCTTGTGAAAACAGGAACTGCAGTTAGCTAAGTGGTACAAAATAATCAAACAAAGAAAAAGTTTATTCAGCCTTTCTACATTGATAAGAAGTATACGTATGCACATTGAGTACATTGTAGTTGCTTCTGTTTGTGAAGAATTAAAATTGGAAATAATTTATTGTCAAAGCAAAATTTTTTTTGTCGAATTATAATTGAGTGAAATCATCACTCAGTTCATACGATCAATTTTTGTGTCAATTGCATCATTCATGTTAGCGAATCGATTTTTTGAAATCGGCGTGATCCACGGCGTTGGGTCTAAACGACACATTAGACCTTCTTCAGAAGAGTATAAGATAGTAAGCCATAGAATGATTTTCTTTAGCTTAAACAAATCGGCTGGATGTAAAGTTAAAAGTTGTAGAGCTTGCGCTCACACTATTCTCACTATTTCCTTAAAACTTCGAAAAAAAAAACTCGGCCTAAGCTCTACAACTTTTAACTGTGCACCCAGCCGATTTGTTTAAACTAAAGAAAATCATTCTCTGGCTCATTATCTGAAAGTCTTCTGAAGAAACCAATGGTCTAATGTGTCGTCTAGACCCAACGCCGAAGGTCACGCTGATTTCTTAAAACAGCAAACGTTAATGGAACGGGAACCTAGAAAAGTTTCACGGTTGAAAGACTGTTCTATCGTTTCTTATAACGCGAGCGAATCGAGTGTGAGTTGACCAGCAAAAAATTTCTACATAAAACTTAGTTTTCGCTTAAATAGGGAACATTCCTCGATATTTGATGTTGGAGAATCTGCCCGAAGTATGCTCAATGTCTGTATGGGAAACTTCCCATTTCCATCAGATGTTGGGAATTCTGTACGAACTTTAAAATTCTCCAAACTAAAGGGGAGGTGGATTCTCATGGAATCTATACCCATGAACTGTAAGACCCAGATAAACGGCACGACCTTTCATGGCTCACGGCTCGATGCTTGTTGACCATTTCGTTGTTTGTTGGACGGAAAATGAAATTGCGATTTTTTTTTTGAAATTGAAAATTTAGTTTTTAATTGTCGATCAACACAAATCTTAACAATTTTTCAACCTGGCCATTCCCTTATTTCTTCAAATTTCGTTCCACTTGAAGTGCAGTAAGACCAACCCCTCCAAAACGTCCAAGTAACTTCTCCAATGACGGATTGAATGCTGGAATTATTTTCGCAAATTTGCTCAGAAACTGTTTTCTGCCGATAACACTATCGAAAGATGAACTGGCAATCAGTTTGGTGGTACCATCAACTATCGGATCTAGTGCGTTGATACAATCACGCAGAGTGGGCGATATGGCACAAGTCTCGTTGAACAAAACGGTTGCGATATTTACATTCGTTCCTTGGGCACACAGTAATAATAGGCATGAAATTAGTGTTGAAATTGTCATGGTTTCATAAGTTTCATCAGCATATGTGCTATCAACGGCAACTCGATCAATGAAGGAAACTGTATTTGTGTATAAGCGTGTGCTGTTTACAATTGCTACAAAATCAACATCCTCGTCACAACCATAACGGTAATCAAATGCATATAAAGCGTTCGAAACGGATTTCATCGTGTCTTTGATGTTTGCAATGAGCGGGTCCGTCAAGTTACCAATGTATGGCGCTGACTTTGATGTAACCTCGACGTAATTTTTTTGTTTAGTTGGATACGCTTTCTCCAACTCATGCAACACATTAGCTGGTGATTTATCGGCGTCGGAAAGTAGACTCAAAGTTTGCAATATAAAAACTGCGTTCGACTTAAGTATGGGTCTTGTACTGTGTGCTAACACTTTTAACGCTTCGGTTTGCTGGTAGTATGATGCCCAGAGCGTTTGGCCCTCTTTGGACGTTGGTTGTGGGAAGTTTTTCAAAACTGGTTCTACACCATCGAGACTTTTTTGCACACCATATTTCCAACTGCTGTCGCTGTCATCATCCGACGAACCGCTTCCACTGTTACCCGACGAACCGCTTCCACTGTTACCCGACGAACCGCTTCCACTGTTACCTGACGAGCCGCTGTCGCTGTTACCCGACAAACCACTGCCGCTGTCATCACCCGATGTTATCTATATAAGATCGAAGCAGAATGGAAATAATTTGGCAATGAAAAAAAAAACCAAATTCGTCAAATTTTTCACCTTCAACAACGAAACCAATACGAGAAATATTGTGTACTTCATTGCTGCTGGAACGCTACTGACTGATTGTGTTAAGAACCACCAAGTTAAATGCCTGACTACGATCACACTCTTGATTGTAGTTGCAATGGTTGAGGTAGATATTTGGCCATTTAATTAGGGGTTATCCATAAACGACGTTAGTGATATTTTAAGAGTGTAGACTTTTAAGACTCTGCCGTTAATTTACGGCACATGACAGAGGGAAAGTTGTTCCTAACTTATATGCAAGGAGGGGTTTTTCAGCAATTATGTACCTCTCATTCGCTAAAAAGCCTCTTAGCAAGTGTTAGATGGATGCCGTATACTCTCTTTACAATGCTATATTCGATTTTCGTAAATATCTTTACTGCGTGCCCAATGCGAAAATTGAGCATTACATGGAACCTTATCTGGTATATTAGTGGTCCTCTTTCGAATGAATCGAACATGCTCTAAGAAAATACCGATGGATTTCGAGATTTTTTTGTTTAAACTTTGTTAGTCACGGGACAAGGTCGTGGTTTGCTACGTATTTGAGATCTCATTTAAGAACAAGAGGAGAACCGTAGCCTTGTGTTAAATAAAATAGAAAACTCAACGTGCCAATGCGTGTGTTAGAACAATTGTCAAAAAACAAACACACCTGGTATTTCACAAGGTATTCCAATAATCGACGTAATTGTGATGCTCAGTGCGAAATTTTTTGCAAGAAATCACACGACGTTCGTTTCAATTTTATGTAGTTGTGTGCGAGACTGGTTAGTTGCTCCACAGGGCAACTCTCTGAACAAACTGTTGGACGAAAAATGAAATTGCGAAATTTGTTTTGAAATTGAAAATTCAGTTTTTAATTGTTAATCAACACAAATCTTCACAATTTTTCACAGAACATCCTGGCCATTTCATTATTTCTTTAAATTTTGTTTCACTTGAAGCTCAGTTAAACCAATCCCTCCAAACTGTCCAAGTAACTTTTCTAATGACGGATTGTATGCTGGAATTATTTTCGCAAATTTGCCCAGAAACTGTTGTCTGCCGATAACACTATCGAAAGATGCTTCGGCAATCAGTTTGGTGGTACCATCAACTATCGGATCTAGTGCGTTGATACAATCACGTAGAGTGGGCGATATGGCACAAGACTCGTTGAACAAAACGGTTGCAATATTTACATTCGTTCCATGGGCACACAGTAACAATAGGCAGGAAATTAGAGTTGAAATTGTCAGAGTTTCATAAGTTTCATCAGCATATGTGCTGTCAACAGCAACTTGATCAATGAAGGCAATCGTGTTTGTGTTCAAGCGTGTGCTGATTATCATTGCTTTAAAATCTATATTTTCTCTACAACCACTGCGGTCGTCAAATGCATATAAAGCGGTCGAGACGGATTTCATACAGTCTTTGATGTTTGCAATGAGAGGATCCTTCAAGTTGCCAATGTATGGCGCTGACTTTGATGTGATCTCGACGTAATTTTTTTCTTTAGTTGGATACATTTTCTCCAATTGTTGCAACACATTAGCTGGTGATTTATCGGCGTTGGAAAGTAAACTCAAAGTTTGCAATATAAAAACTGCGTTCGACTTAAGTATCGGCCTTGTACTGTTTGCTAACACTTTAAACGCTTCGATTTGCTGGTAAAATGATGCCCGGAGCGTTTCGCCCTCTTTGGACGTTGGTTGAGGAAAGTTTTTCAAAACCTGTTCCACACCATCACGACTTTTTTGCACCCCATTTTCCCAACTGCTGCCGCTGTCGTCACCCGACGAACCGCTTCCACTGCTACCCGACGAACCGCTTCCACTGCTACCCGACGAACCGCT